>OMKZ01025978.1:0-14902 GCA_900302535.1 Neoniphon sammara
AGGGTGGAGGGGTTTCTTCATCAGAACTTCATCTGAACACAAAGAGGCGAGACAGAAACTCGATTACTGGGAAATGGAAGTCTCCTGTCGGCGTGACAGTGACAGTGTGGGGGCTGTGACTCCGAGATGATACCATCAAAGTCCCCCTTTATTTTGCTTGATGAGGAAGAGATGCCGCATCCCCAGAGCCCCTGGAGGGCACGCTGATGTCATCTGCCTGTCAGACACAATGACGGGAAGCCTCGCTGCAGCAAATGAATGGAGTCTGCTGGTGGATTCATCAGGTCCTACAATGAAACTGGTCAAGGGACTGATAATGGACAGCGAATGCATTAGCATTTTCTCGGGTACTTGTGACCCAATAGGTGCTTCAATATATCTTGCAGTGATGATAATCACTACTTTTTAGCACCATCGCTGGTAAATCAATATTGCTTTTCATTACAGCTGGTATAATACTGCTTTGAATCAAATCTGCAATATCAGGAGTTGGTCTGTGCTGCGTTGAGGGGCTTTTACTGTTGGTTATGCTCCACCCTTGATCTTGAGAGGCACAAAAGAGCTGCAAGACAGAAAAGCAAGCAACTTCTTCAGATTAATTTTGGCGGGTTCTTGGAAATCACATAAGTTTTATGTGTATGTGTGTGTATGTGTGTGTGTGTGTGTGTGTGTGTGTGTGTGTGTGTGTGTCTTCTGAGTACTTTGTTGTACAGACAGATTTATCAGGGGGCCTTTGTGACTGTCCCCAGTCTCCCCAGCACCTTTGGCTCCAACAGAGGGAGTGGAGACAAACACATGTGGTCTATCCAGATTATACCTCATTTAAGATCTACAATGGCCGCATTAGTGCCTTTAAAAGCAGCCCTGAATCACCGACCTTCACACTGCTGACAGGTCACAGATGCACTGATTGTTAACTGACCATTGTTCACCAAAGCACACCGCAGGAGAAATCCACGAATGCTTATAAGAGTGATTCTACTTAGTAAAAAAAAAACAACAAAAACCATTAAAATAAAATCACAAGAAATTCATGAATGATTATAATACTGATTCTTCTTAGTTTAAAATAAATAAATAAATGAAATAAAATCCCAAGCTCAGACACTCAGCTGCCAGACAACATTTAATGAGATGCAGCCAGATTGCTAATTGACTTCCTGCATTCCACGTAGCTTATATCTCCATGGCAACTGAACCAGCCATCTCTTTTCAGTGAAAAAGTAAAAAAAAAAAAAAAAAAAAAAAAAAAAGCCCTCACTCAGTGTCTTTCAGTCTCTGAATAATACATTGGTGATTACTTTTCAACTTCATTCTCATTACACACTATTAACTGCTGAAACAATGTCATTATGGGGATAATGAGGTTTCATTGAGGAAACACATGATTACACATACAATATCTGTAAAGAGAATTTGTATTAATGACTCAGATGTACAGCAGAAGATTGGGAGGGAAAGAGGCTGAGGTAGCGTGAGGAAGAGGGAGAGGGAGGGAGGAGGAGGTCTCTGTGTGTCTGGCTCCCCGCTGACACCAACATGGCCTTCTCTGTTCTCTGTCACAGTGACATCAACCAGTCCTGAATCACCGCCGCCGGCCTCCTGACGGTGCCTGTGTGAATCCCTCTCCCTCGCTAACACACTGACCCCCACAGATCATGTGTCCGCGGCAGCTGAGTAACAAGATCCAGGATGTCTTGTCTGGCTGGAGAAAAACACAGGAAACAAGCTGCATGACAACATGCTGTAATTGCGAGAGAACACGCTGCAGACACCAGCCACTCCAAACAAACTCCTGATTTGTTATTGGTTTGTTTAACCTGAAGTACATACTGTACTACATTTCCTCTGGTCATTCAAACTGTCGGTTTAAATTTCTGCAAACACACAGAAGTGGAAAGAGTACTAGAAATTCTAGTTATTTCACAAAAGCAGAAGTATAATACTGGTGTAAAAATTTACTTAAAGTCGCACTATATGCAAAACTGCCAAGGCTCAGGATCATTTAGTCAGTGGGTCTACATGGTTCTTATCATCATATCATCATATTATCATCATATTAGATGCGTATTGCACATTTTTTGTCAATTGAGTCTAAATGGCTCTCCCTTCAATCAACCCACAGTTTTGCATAGTGCACCTTTAAGCAACAGTATAAAGTAGCTCATTTAAACTGTATCCTGATTAAAAGTTACAAAGGTACACCTTAGAAACAAAAACATGATACATGTTTCCGTATAATTCTACAAAGGCAAGCGTGCAAAGTTCAGACTCAATTCTTTTAAAAGGAAAAACAACAAACGATAAAGTAAATCCAGTTATTCTTCTCTCTGATGACTGTTCACTGGGAATGGCTCCAATTGCTCAATTTATATTGTTCCTTTCTTTTTAACTGAAACAGGTTATTTAAAATATAGCTAAATGCAATACACCGGCAAATACACACTTAAATAAAAGTAAAGTTACTGACTTAAAATACACAAAACAGCTGCTCAATTACAGTAACGTAAGTAAATGTAATGAGTTACCTCCACTCCTGCCAACACATAAATTCAATTACTAAAATTATGTCACCACCAACTGAAAATGTCAGTTGCCACACTTTAAAATGTCACGATAACAGAGTGTTCAATATCTGACACAGGCTTCTCGGCTCTTAGACACCACACAGTCAGCTGATTGTAACATGAGATCTCGACTACTTGAGCAAATATAAAGCACAGCAGTGCTTGTTTATGCCCACAAGTTGGTAAGTGCCCTATATTCATTCCCACAGTCCCCAGAGAAAACAAAAGATGTTGTGAACTCTCACTCTGAATGCCCTCCGTAATACTCCAGACAACAAAGGACAAGTGTGAAGATGGCAAATATGAGGATTATTTCTATTGATTTTGATTGTTTTGTTTTAATTAGCCCCAGGGCTTTAGTCTTGATTAGATGGGGTCCTGCCTCCAGTGTTATTGATTTTTGGTAGACTCCTTTAAATCCACTCTCCTAGTTATTACCGATCCCTACCACCTCCCCTGTGGGAAGTGTCTGTCCTGCTACCAAACATGTAGTCCCCCCCTGTGATGGCTCCAGAAGACATTTAATTGAAACAGACAAAATAACACCCCTGTTATCCCGTGGGCCCAATTCTATTAACCTCCTTATGAACCTCCCCTGGGAGTGAACTGTGAGAGCACGGAGCAGCCTCAAAGTACAACATCTCTGCACCATTCACACCTTTAAATCTCATCTTGGAAACACGCAGCAGACTTAGACAACAACGCATAAAGTCTCCAGGGCCAGACAGAGTGGGAGTGACGCTCCTCTGTTGTGATAAAGCTGCTGTATGACATCTCTCTTATCAGGAAGCTGTTGATGTTGTTTTCAACGGGCCCCCATTCAGACAATAATGAATTCTAATATACAAACATCGCGTTCTGCATATGTGAGGTCTTGCTCGTGTTCTCCGAGATCTGATATGACGATGCCTGTCGACCAATCTGCCCGAACACAAGCGGAAAGGCAATTATTTGCATGATCACACAGTCATTGTGTTGCATCCATCCACTGAGAAATTTAATTATCGTATGGTAAATTCTTTCACAGGGGAAGGAGGGATGACTCTGGCCCATCCGCCTTGCTATACTGTTTCATGTCTTTCGCCACACAGCGTGGTCAATCACATTTTAAAGTCTTCACAGTTGTGTCCGATCTGTTTAAGCTACTCCACACATGAAACATAGGTCATGCCCAACATTACACACCCTAGGTCTTTGCTTGGTGGCATATGCTTGACAATAACATGCCATAGCAGTGTGAACAGCTTAACATTTGCTATAGCAGCCCTGGGTGCCTTTGCTGCACACACTGATTCAGCTCTGTCTGTCTGTGTTAATTTTGGTCATATCATTGCACTACGGATCCTGCACCAAGGTAAAATCAATTGTCTCTTTTTTTCAGTGCAGTCACAAAAGGCTCTCCTCTCCCTCACCTCACCACATGAGCTGCAACACACACTCACACACACACACAGCCACACTCAGAAATGCACTCGTGCAAATGCACCTAATGATAACGCTTCATCTTTATCAAGTGGACCAGCGGATTTATTAGCAATAGAGGGAAAGCTTATTCCCCGTTTCCTCCTTTGTTAAATGATTGACAGTCCTTTGGCACCAGTCTCCTATCTCAGCTCAAATTTCATCTCCGCAATATTTGGATTGCTATGGAAACAGCCTTCATACTGCGAACCCCCTCCTGCCTTCATCCAGACACCACGGTATCTCCCAGCCTTTATTGGGTGAGAGGATGCTCCTTGTCTCCCTCATTAAGAGTAAATGATTCCACAAAGGCATATGATGAAGCTCCACTAGCAGAGCATGCCTGGTCTCCGGGGAGAGCGCCTACGCACGGTGCAATCTGCCACAGGAAAACGCCCTCTCCCAACCTGCTGCTGATATTAATTACAAATTGAAAACTATGGCTTTGCCTCCAGCACATCCTGTGCAATATTGGGAGGGGCTACGGGTCTGTGCATCAGAAGCCATAGGGAAGCTACAGATGTTGTTCAGACATTCTCATGGTGGAGACAGGGGGAGGCTCTGCTTTATTCTGTTCAGGTGGACTTGTGATAGCTGTGCCATTGAAAGTCTGTCTGCGGCTCTAAGCCTGCATGCAATAAATCACAACTGCCCCTAGGATTACACTGCATGTGTTCTGCCAACAAATCCTCACTGACTACTCCCCTGATGATGTATTCCTGCAATATAACCTACAGCATGCATGAAAAATTCAGCTTAGAACCTTTATTGGTTGCTTGGGTTGTTCCTGCAGGAGGGTCCTGTCCTGATGTGCAACACAGACATCCTTTTCATAATAACACTGTTTTATTCAAATGTCGCACGTGCATGGTTCTAGCAAGGCTTGCATGTAAGAATAAAATAAAACACACCTAAATATACATGAATACTTGCAAAAGCACGTCAAACCCCTACAATTTGTATTCAGAAGCACCTCTTATGCAGAGACTAGAAATATTGCATGATTGCAGTTTTATGTTTTATCTGTCTTGGAATTGAATCCACCACTTTCTGATAATGTATTTATGATGTACTGACCTACTGAGACACATTTTTTAGCATATTAGAATTAGTGCATTATATTTTAATATATTATACTGTATGTTAGAACAATGGTATAGGGTTAGGGTTAGGGTTAGGGTCATAATTGCTTGTGGGCTCCATGTTTGGATGGACAAAATACATTTTTGAACTGTGACTACACAAAAAAACAGAATAGCTGTGAATGGCTAAAATAAAGCAGAGGACAGGCTGATCTCCACAGAAAAGAAAAAAAATAATAAAAGAGATAGAAAACCGCAATCCTGAAAACAACTAAGCAGAATCACATCACCTACTAACCCTTCTGGAAACCCTTATTTTTGTGTGAAGTGTGAAGAGTGTGTGTGTGTGGGTGGGTGTGTGTATTTTTTTTGCTATGTTTGTGGACCAGCAGCTGTGGGTGAACACCAACTTGCAGCTCAGCACACACACACACACACACACACACACACACACACACACACACACACACACACACACACACACACACACACACACACACATTTGATAGCACTCTCTTTCAGGAGAAGATTTGTGTTTTCTCTCCAGTGGCTTCAGAGCTGACAAGCGGGAGTTTAATCCACCCTGACAACTTATTGAGGAAAAAAAGAACAATTGTTTGCTTACATCTGTGGCATGTGAGTTTTGGCCCACGCTATGTTGCCCTGTTTCCATTTTTATCAAAAGGGCTGTGAATCCATTTTTGTGTGCGCGGAGTTTGCAGCCAGACTAACAGAGCCACTCATCAAATGTCATAACAGTAAGTCATGTTTGCTTTGATGATATTCATGAATACTTCAAACGTGGGGCCTTGTGTTGCGTATGGCATGTTATTGTATTTGCCCCTTTCCTATTAAAGTTGTCTTTTTTTTTGCATGGCCTTCTCTGGAGAATCTGCTCTAAGTGATGAATCTAAAAAGTGCCTATGTGGCCTGTTTTGCATAAAACACAGCCACCAAATGGATCTATGAATTAAAGCAAGAGGCTGGGGGAGGAAGGAGCCACTGAGAAGAGTTGGTGATCCACATCAGTAGACCACCACTGTTTTACAAGCTTGAATACCCTTCCTTCCAGCCTGATGAATGCCGAGCCACATGTTTGCTGTTTGTCTGTGTAGGTGTTCAGTGACAGAGTGGAAATGCAATTAAGCATACTGGATTATCTTGCCATCTTGTTCACTTACAATAAAACAGTAATAAATATCAATAGCGAGCACATAAACAAAACCTACCGAATCGAACTGAGGATACATGCTTAATCCTTTAAAATAGCTTCTGAATTCAGCTTAAGATAAATCAAACACTGTGCAGCATTGTTACTGGCTTTTGGCAACACAATCTATCTTAATTTTTGATGAAAGCCTATGGGCTGACTGGTATAGACCAGCAAGCAGCACACAGGCTGCATATTTACTTCCAGCTCATTTATTCTCATTATGCAGCCCTGCAGACGTCAATGAGGGGATTTCTGCCCCACAGTGATGTTCCACGATATGGGGGAGAGAGAGAGAGCGAGCGAGAGAGAGAGGAATGGAGGAACCACATCAGAAAAACAAGACGGAAGCGGGGCGATGGGAGGGGGGTGCATTCATTCATGCTCCGCCCGTGAACTTTGACACCTTTGACAGAGGTACCCTCTGTTTTCAAACCCTACTTTGACGGCACCAGCTCATTCTTTCCCCCTCACTCAGTCTCCGTTGGAAATTTTACATTTGCTGTCGCGTAATGAGCTGTTTCCCCGCCTGGCTGGGGGAGGATGGAGGTACCACGATTTCATACATACAACATCTCACCCAAGAAACAATGGAGGCGAGCTTTGACAATATAATATGTTAGGAAAAGATAATATATCTGAGAAATGCTCTACTATTACTGGGTATTTTATAGCATGCTTGACTAAAGTGTAGGCACCTTTACCCAACAATAATGTGCACATTCGGATAAAATACACCGTTTGACACAAAACTTTTTGCCTCTCAAATGACTACCTGTCAAACTGTTCCTTATGCTTCACAGCAACTGGAAAAAAGGTAGCCATAGCTCATTGAGCAGAATGCAATAATTTGTTTTAATGCAGCTTGGATGAGTCTTTACTGAGAATTCACTTAATTTTCACTTATTCATTCTGCCCCTCCTCCAAGGCCAACTGTGGGCCTCAGACGGTCACATTTACCACTTACAGATGAGTCAGTTCCTGTTCAAAAAGGAGACAGATGCTCTTTGACGTTGAAAAAAAAAATCTAATTTGATCAGATACAGCACTCACTGTAACATGAAGCACCTCATGAAAATATCTTGTTTCACTTGTTGCTCAGTCAAGGCCATTATATAATCCAGTCAGCGTGATTATGATACCCTTAATGAGTTTATTTGGATTCTCGACAATCTGTTCATTTCCCTTCTATGTGTAACAGATCAGGTTCATACCTGATTCTTTCAAACATCTATTGTACTGCTTGAATAAAGGGGTATCAAAGGCTATATTCATTTCATTCACACCAGGCACTCTGGACCCCTTATAGTGCAGCCAATGTACACCAGTCAGCCACAGGGGAATCCCTGTCCCTGTTGTTTTAGGCAGCACTTCCACCAGGGCTGCTCCACTACACTCACTATGTGCACAAAGAAGAACAAAATAATCAGAGTATAGATTATAAGTACTAGTACTGTTGCCATAAGGTAATGCAAAAAAAATAAAAATAAAACTAAACATTTATTAGCAAGACACTACTGGTGGCAATACAACAACAGCAAACAAATAAACAAATTCACAGTTGAATAAATTCAAACCCAAGGGACGCTGGGATGTTCTGCCATAAGCATCATAGCTGCACAAAAACAAAACAAAAAAAAAATTGGCTGGACAGGTTTCAGATATTTTTTCCATACTGCAACTCGTTAGTGATTGCAGAACATGACACAGGTGACACATGTCTCCTGGAACTGGCATTCGTTATACTGAAGGTAGAAGGGAAGAATGTGACTGGAAAGAAGGGGAAGGTGGACACGATACTTAAGAGAAGACTCCTTACAATTTACGTTCTCTGTCCTCTCACCTACTGAGTCACACCTTTTACTGTATTCTGACAATCAATGTAACAATATAACAATATAAGGAATACTGCTAAATTGTCACCCTTTATTGGCGCTGAGTAATTAGCCAATGACAATTGTGTTGGAGGTGTGACTCTACATATGGGTGTGCTCAGGGCTTTGTCCTCTGAAGTGTGTTGAAACGTTAGTCTGTTTGCACCAATAAAGGCTAACTATTAATCAGTGTGCTCCAGTTTTCTCCTTATTCAAGCTTTGTTCTCTATCTGTGATGCACCTGGTCCAGTCACACCCAGTGGATGATGTGCAGTGAACTCCTTATTCCAATAAATATTAACATCTTTGTCTTTTCTTCTATCACTTGCTTGACAACTATTTTGAAGACGAAAGCATAACCATTTAAAAATCACACAGCTATCTCAAATCACACATGCCAACTAGCTAGGTGTAGCTAACAAATTGTCATTTATTGTTATAGTGATGTATTTTCCCTTACTATTTAAGGGAGTATTTTGTATTAGTATTACATTAAGATGAGAACAACTCTTCGGCATTTTTGAAACTGGTGGATCTAAGGACACAAAAACTCACAAGTGCATCAGGGGGTGCTACATTAGCTTGTTAGCTATCATTGTTTTCTTGTTGATTTCACTACTGAAATCCATATTTCCTATTATTAACATTTTTTTTACAATCAAGCCCTTGTTGTGGTGGTGCCATTGTCGACAAAAATGGAATGGCAAATATCTGAAATTCAAATAAGTCATGAGGGAGTGAGTCAGAGGTGACGGAAAGAAGGCCCTCTGAACATTACTGGCAGCGGTGAGAAGTCCTTCCCATCGCCTCACTTCCAGGTTGGAAATCCATTCCACTTCTGTCTGTGGGTCTGAGGTTGAGAAGATAAATTGATTTTCTTGCTGACCTTCACTGCCCACTACGCTGACACATGAAGTTCCTAATGATCCTACTGCTGTCAGTGGGGCTGAAATCACAGACCCCAATACAGCACGGACTTTCATTTTGACCAAAGGAATTAACGCTGTTGACATTTGATATAGAGAGTCCGCAGTGTGGATTTTTACATTTCAACTTGTACTCTAATCAAAAAGACATGTGGCCTGGTGATCCGGCCGCAGAAGCTTTGAGGTATGAGAAGTGCACATTTGAGAAGAGACATTTTCACCTCCCCCAGTGCTGTACCTGCTATTCAGGTGCCCTTGAGCAAAGCATTTAATTTGCATTTGCTCCAGTCTAGCAGTAAAAAAAAAAAAAAAAAAAGACCATGGCTGTTCTGGGAAGCTCCTCAAAGTGTGTAACTGCATGGAGCAGGTTGTGCATCCTCAGTCATCTTTCCCTTGGAAGAAGAAGTACAGAAAAGAAAAGAAAAATACCTTTTGTAATTTTTGAGGAATAGAAGACAAATATAACAGCAAGTCTGCAAGTCCCTATTGTGTTATTACAGTCTAAGAAGATGTCATAAGCGATAAACAATGCCCGGAATTATCCTAAGCTCACATAGGAACATCATATATCACTATGAACTTGAATATATTTGAATATTTCAATATATATTGGATAATAATAAGGTAATGATACCACAGGAGATAAAAACAAAATACAGTAAGTACCATAAGATCACAATAAACTAACTATTATTGACTACCAGAGACACTGTAAGTCTCAGTAGGAATATCACAGGAATATTATAGTGATAACATAATACACAAAGTACCATAAAGCCATTATAAACTAACTGTTGGCTACCACAGACACACTACAAGTCTCTATAGGAATACCACAGGAGTATTAGTCTTGTTTATTAGCGATTTGCTCAGCATTCAGTTCGCATACAGCAAATCATTAATTTATTGTTGCTGCATAAAACTTAAATTTTATTTTCTCTCATCCACTGCCACCCCCTCAGTCCAACAGCATCCTTTTCTAGAGGAGTTCATGCTGCCTCCCCCCCCTCCTCCTCTGCAAAAACCTGCCCATTCTGTGCTTGGGAATAATGTCGCTGTCATTGATAGGGGGGGTGCTTTAACCCGGTCACAACGTTGGGAAGTTGTGCACGGTTTTCCTTCGTTGCCATGGGGTTTTTCTAAAAACCTATTGACTGCGATAGGGTCCCTTTTCTCTCAGTCTGCCTTTGTGGAGGAGGAGGAAGAAACAGCTATTACTTTTTTACAGAGGGGGGGAGCGGTAGCATCCAAGGGAAGGAAGGTTTGCTAGTTTAGAGCAACTGCACGGGAAAGCGTAGCGTTGAGCCTCCCTTTGCTCTCATCCAGCGGTGGAGGAGAGAAAAAAAAATCAACTTTATCTTTCTTTTGAACGGTTGCCACGACATGAGCTGCAGTTGAAGGTGAGTCTCCACTTTTATTTCGTGTGGTTTCATGACGCTTTTGCAAAATGTTAATGTTCATGTTGATTTTTTTTTTCTTTTCCCGGTGCACTTGTTTCAAGTTGGCAACGCGCAGCTTACAGTTGGTTCCGTGGTTTGCGCTGTACCTGTGTAGACTCATGTTGGTGTGTAGTGAGGTGTTTTACAGCTGGGAAATAACAGAAAACAGATACAGAGAATTTGTAGTCACGACTGCTGTTTTCGTGTCATCGTCAATGTTTCAGCTGGTGAATGATTAACTGGCTCTAACCAGGGATAGTGGAGGGTAAACCTCACTGCATCCAGTTCAGACACCTTTATATGCGCAGGAATACTTTGTTCACTTTTTGAGGCTAAAATGAGCATGCATAATAATGAAAGTATTAGACAGGTGTAAGTTATTTGATGACAGATTGTTTTAGAGGGAGACAGTATGTATATGATGCATTTATGGGAGGATTTTTTTTCCTATATTTATATAGGTGATTTTGATGCTTTATAGTGCTTGGGGTCATAGTTTACCCATCCTGTTTACCTGCAGTACATATAGTTGCCCTCACTCAGTAATCACTGATCACATAGCCTGCCTAACAGTGCCTCTCATGACTATTGAATTGGAAACTGAATCATGCCTTGTCATAGGTTACAATGTGGGGGAACAGCATTACCTCATTTTTCCCACCTTATTTTATAATTTCATTTCACTGTGACAGGCACAGGGGTGGTTGGATACAATAGGAACAAGAACAGACAGGTATCTGCAGGAGCCCTGCTGATGCTTGAAATCTGAGAGAAATATTTTCTTTGTGTGTGTGTGTGTGTGTGTGTGTGTGTGTGTGTGTGTGTATTGAGATTTTACTGTAAGAAAATGCATATGCCATTTCAGCAGATTTATTCAGATACAATTTAAAGGTAAGTGATGTTTCAAAGTGGTGCTACAAACAGCCTTGGAAGACTATAAAAGGCATCCAACATCCATTTACTCCAGAGGAGTAAAATATGAATTTGTGATCCATTTTTTATGCCTCTGAGGATTACACATATCCATTTATGTTGTCCATATTTGCAGATGCTGCTGACTAAGCACTTGCATTGCATTTAGTATAGAAAATGGTTTATTTTTATAGTCTAGCAACTTGAAGATTCTTCAGTCCCTCTCTCCATTCAGGGGAATTGCACTCCATCACAATGATTGCTGTCGCTCATCAGTAATCCATCCAATCTGAAGCAGAGCCTACATGAAACAAGAATAGACTGACCGATTAGACTAATGAGTGTGATTAAAATCACATTAAAGTCACATTTAAATCCGAAGATTGGTTTTGTTGTTGTTACCCGGAGCTGAGGTAATTGATGAGGAGGTGGATGGAGCAGTTGTGTGTTAGTTTTGTGTACTTCCCATGTTTTTGTTGCATTTCCATACATGAAGAGAGAACACATGAATCTCACATTTAACACTATGACTCCCTCAGTGTGAATATTTACAGTGTATGCAAATTTATCACACGTTGCCTGGAAATGCTGCGGATTCAGATTTTTATTTCCCATCAGTGTTGTTGTGCAGTGTCTCAGATGAACAGATGATACCTTTGAGGGAATCTCAAGAAACATGAAAATGTTTCATCTTTTTTCCCCACATTTTCATGTAAATATTTCTTAGCTTTATTGTTCAGAACTTCATAGTCTTGGCCTAAGTTGTTTGTAAAGAATTTTGCTGCACATCAAACAATGCAGAGCGAATACAGCTTTATTATCATAATAATCATATCACTACTCCTACTACTATTACCAGCACTAGTTTTACCACTACTGTTACTATTACTTCTACTTATACAACTACTTCAACTACTACTTCTACCTCTGCTACTGTTAGTTATACTGATGCAACTAATGATAACAAATACAAGGACCTTATGAAGGTCAGAGTAGTATTACAAGATATTGTATCATCTAAAGCCACTCAAAACAAAAAAGTGTCTTTTCGTTCGGCATGCCTCTATTATAACCACATAGGTACTACAATATTGATAAAGTATGTCTCCATCCAGAATAATAACACATCAGGTAAGTTCTCTGACTATAATTTCTAGGCCAAAGACAAGAGTTTGTAATGGCACTTGTCATCATGCGCAGTCCCAAGCCTCTCTGTATTCAGGGCAGTGGTGCTTTGTGTCCAGAAGTAGGTCGGATGCTTCTCACCACACAATTTGAACGAGAGCCAGTAATTGGACAAGCAAAGTATCCACCATCTCCCAGCAGGTCCGTGTCAGCCAGCCTCTCACAACTTAATATGCAGCTCCAACCTGACACATTTCATGGGCCCTTTTTCCCCTCCTTTTAATCATTTAGATTACAAAATGCAAGAAACAGGACACCCTTTGTAAACTGCAGACAAGACACATTCATCACACGTTAGTGTCTGGCGTAGTTAGTTTGCAACGCACAAGTGTGAGGCCTTACAGTGTGCTCACATGTCAAAAAGCGTGCAGTTATGGCAGCTGTAACAGTTCAGATGAAACTTACACTTGCACATCAGTGAGGCTTTACACAGCAACTGTCTCTCTCTCTCCCACACATAGAATGAAACTCAGTCAGTCATACAGAACAGCATTAAAAGCACCTGAGCACCATACCTTACGCTGTCTTATTTTGTGGTTTATCACAAACATCACAAACTTGCAGTACCTTTTGATGCAGGCTGGCTATTGAGGATGTGATAGACATAGGCAGCCTGCAATTTTGTCATTGTCTGTTCATACACGTTTGTGTTGTGACAGACTTGTGTGCTTCCATGTGTGTGCGCTGTATTGTACTGTCGGCAGCATGAGAGACAGGAGGGTGGAGGGAGAGAGGGAGAAAGACATAAAAAGAGGCACAGAGACCCCATTCTTTGTGGCTGTGTACACCTGGCCTTTGAATTTCAGTGCAGGTTGAAGATGTATCAAGATTCAGCGTTGATGGGCCCCCGAGCCACTATAATACATAGGTGTAAATCGAGCCAAGGTCGACTGGAAGCTCCTACTTCATCAGTGAAATCAGTTTCTGTTGCTGCCTGTCTGCATTTACACTCTGTGTATTTATTTGCATTTACACGTTGCGGATTTATGTGTGTTACAGCTGTTTAAATATGCCTTGGTATCCAATGCACAATCTATAGGAGACATATCTTTTATCTCCATAGGGATTGTAATGATCATCCACAATGGGGTCTGTCTGGTTAATCTGGAGTATCGGATGGCTATTGGAGATTAGAGAAAGCAGCCTGACAACAACAGTGAGCTGTAGCGAATTGCTGTATTGGGCTAATTGCCCATTTATGATGGCCTGTTATCACCCTATCTAGAATGTGTTGTTGGTGGCGATGCGTAACAGAGATCCTCTTTAGGATGGGCTGCAGCTGAGTGAACAGTTACACTGATCCACAGATGCAGAGTGTAAACATAAACCATGCTGGTTTGTAGCATTGCACTGATAACTGCTTGTGGAGAAACAGTAGACTGTGTTGCACAACTGGCAGACAGAGTGGGAAGGTGTGGAGCCTAGCAAGTACCCAAGCCTAATTGAGGTTCAGCTCAGGCTTCAGTGGTACAAGCAATTACAGTGACGACTCCTGCTCCCTGTGCTGCAGGCAGAGTACAGAGTGCTGCAGCACCATACCTGAGCCCTCCTCTTTCATGTTTGCTGTCGATGACAGGCGGAAAGGCACAGCCTAGCCTGTATATTCTGGAAATGTGTTTGGTTACATGAAATATTCATTTATCTCCACCATCCTTGCCTGTTCTCTGGCGATGTGCATATTTATCTGTTTTTTTTTTAAATATACCTGTGACCGGCTCAGGGGAGAGATAGAGGAATGTTGGGAATTATGCCCTCCATGCAGCCTTGGATGGGGGATGGAGCAGGAGGAGGAGGAGGGAGATTGAGATGTAAAGATAAGAGGTCCTGATCATCAGGAATGAACGCTCATTTCTTATTTAACAGGCCACTGCATCACTGTGGCCAGTGGGTGAACATGATCAATGGCTTCTTGCGCTGCACGGACAATTAATCGGCAAAGTTAATACTGAAGGACAAACCTGCAATGAGGTCAATGTTATCTCATATGTTCAGGGTTTCTTTTCCCAGTAGGAGAGGGGATAAGGGGTCAGTTTCCAACACTACTGAGGTTCCTTGTGGACATGGCTGCCTAAAGCTATGGCTTTGCCTATCATTCTCTTCTCTCTGTCTGCACCACATGACCGCAAGGATTTCAGCAAGGAGGAGACTGAGCCTGTTTGGAGCCCCTGCTGCCAGCAGCGGGGGTTTCAAGCTTGTGATGTCTTTCATATTGCCATGTGCTTACTTGTCATCATTCAGCAAAAAAA
>OMKZ01025981.1:0-10618 GCA_900302535.1 Neoniphon sammara
TGATGTTTAAAACCTCTTTGTTGGCGCTCCACGTCCTTCCTCTGCCTGTGTGATGGGTCAGTGCCGGCGTCTTTGCAGGAACGCCGTTTAGCTCAGGGATTTCATGACGGATTCAAATTCAGGTGTAAAGAAAAAAAAAAAAACACACCCACACCAAACAGAACAGCACTCTTTGACATATGCTGAGCTTCAATGTGAGTTTCTAGCTTTGGTCTGAAAAAATCCGGGGTGGTCGCGGCTCGGCGGTGGGACCGGCAGGAACGGGTGACTTTGAGAAGTCACACTTGCAGTGCGCCGCGTCATGTGGGCAGGAAGGGCGACGTGTTGTGCTGCCGTTTGAGTTTCATCGGTTGCGACAGTGCGGCCCCCGGCTTGTCAGACGTGTTGACAAGAAAGCCCTGCAAGGCACGCGCATCGTTGCCCGAAAACGCCACAATGATCACATAAAGAGAGCGTGAGCTGAAGGTGGGAGGTGATGTGGCGACTCATGCGGGGTGGACAAAATACCTGAAACACCTAAAAATATAATGAACGTCAACTGTGTTCATGTTCCTGGAAAGCTGCTGTGACTCCTGAACTGCTTTCCTTCCCATATTGTGTAATTTTTTAGCTTTTGTGACCCATGCTCCTACAAAGTGGCTTTATGGCCTCTTAGGGTTCAGGGTTTTTGTCTTTGAAAAGTCACATGTACAAAGCAGTGATTGTCAGGGCTCTTTTAAAGCTGACACATACTGCTAATTGGAATTCAGCTTAAAATGACTCAGCTGCTTTTGTTATTGCGATTTTGGTTCCTTCAAAGTCTCTTTTCATGTGTGTCCCTCTGTAGTTTTTTTATTTATTTATTTTTTTTGCCTCCCCTTGCTTAGACGTGCACGGTTGTGCGTTTGCATGCTCGCGCCTGTGCATGCGTACGGGCTCAGGCACACACGCACACCTAATGTCAGTCAATAAAAAGAACCCCGTGTTGGCTCGGCTGACTCGTTTATGGCTGGCTGAGGCTTCAAGTGTGACAGGGATGATGATTAACAGGAGCTGACTGTGAAGTCACACACAGCCAGTGGACACCAACTGTAACTCCACAGTCCAATCTCCAAATCAAAGCTTTCTTCCGGCTAAAAGCACCCATTCACTCCACAGAAGAAGCTTTCCTGCTCTTACCAGTAATTGTCCAGCAGCACTCTGGAAAATTATTCTCCACCTGCTGAGATGAGAATGGCAACCTCTTCTTACATCTACTTACCTGTGGCCATCGGCACAAGTCCTGAACGTCAGAGCGCTCAGTGTGAGCGCAACGAGTCATTTATCATGCCAGTTGTGAAGACGTGGATCGGAGTTATAGAATCTTATATATAGAAAGCTGTTGTTTTGTTTCCTTGTCTGAGACAGAAGTGGAGGGGGAGTGACCAACAAAGTAAAAAAATAAAAAAATAAAAAAATAAATAAAATAGCTTTGGGGTTCACAAAGATTACAAAGATGCTAATATTAGCTTATTTTTCTCCATTTTTTTTCACTTTTCTGCTGGTCAGACTAAGGAAGCAATTTGAAGACACTTGTGGCTCTGTGACCTTCTCATTAGCATTTGTCGCTGTTTTTGACATTTGACAGACAAGTTGAGAAAACTGAAAAAATAATCAACAGATTAATCAACAATGAAAATAATTGTTAGTTAGATATACAGCACTACGGTTAAGCGTGAAAATCTTTTTTTCCCTGTATTTTGGGTGAACTGTCCCTTTAAACTAAAGGAACACATGCACTTATCTACTTTGGAGGAACAGACTTATCCAACATATATGTGGAAAATTATTTATTTAAAAACCATTTGTTTCATTTAATTTCTTATTCTTTCATTTATTTGGTACAACAAACTGAATACATTTCCAATTTAGGAAGTTTCACTTTTCAGCACGAATTTGAACAGAGTATAAAGAAGCTGCATGAATCTCAGGTTGAAAACTGCTCGGCCTGATTTAAGAGCTACAACATGATTTTGAAGTCTGTTTTTGAAACTGTCGAGAAGCAGAGTGACAATTAGCGCACCTGTTGCCTGTAGTCTTTCCTGAGAAAGTGCTACTGTAATTAATTTTCCTTTCAACACATTTAAAATGATGTTTTATCATCAATTAACCACCCGACGTTTGAATTTTAACATTCTATCTGTGCAGAGTGAAGATATTGAGCATCAAAGTTTTGATGTTCAAGCTATTAAAATCTTTGTAGCTCAACAAAGCCTGAACCGCCGTGGTACTATGAAATATCAAAAATCATAGGACAGTCAGAAATTCAACACCCAGACAGGGAAAGAACGATGTAACTGTGTGTTAAGTCTGTCTGAGTTTGGTTCTGTACAATTTTATCTAACTGGTTTCAATGAAAAAAAAATGGATTTAAAGGTAAAATTGAATCAAAGTAGTTTTAAGACCAAATTAAATGTATTTTTCTATATTTGAGAGACCAAACATTTGTCTGTTTTCAATAAAAAAAATTACTAAATCATGTTTTAAACTTTATTAAATACTTTTTTTCCAACCCTACACTATCAAAACAATTTCCAACATCAATATTACTACAGTGATGTGACTAACCCTAACCCTTGACCAGCAAGACAAGACAGCAAGTCAAGTCAAACTTCTAGAAATACCGAAAAAAGGAAGAAATTTTTAGAACGTGAAAAATATATGTGTCTAAATAAATAAACTAATGGCAAGAATCCATTATTAAACAGAATATTCAGAAAACAAACAGGATGGAAGTAATTTGCCCCACTGCCGCACCACGCAGCGTCATAGAAAAAGGTCCGGAAGTAAACAAGCGCTGGGTTAAGAGAAGAGGCGTCAAAAGTCTCTTAAAAGTTTGTGATCTGAATGCAAAACTGTGCAGGGCGATCCATCTACAAACACCGGAGAGGCAGCCGGTAAGAGATGAACTCTTTTCTCTGACGAAGATGACTGCTGCTACATTCAGTTTGGATTCGCGCTAGCTTTATGCTATTTTTAGCTCCTTTAGGCGTGGCTTGATAATTGAATTCTTTAGTGCCTATGTGTGTAGGATTGTTTTCTATTTGTAATCTGTTGGTTGGTGTGTGTAAATCTATGTGCTAATCTGGGATGATTGTCAAGTAGAAGCAGGGGGAATGGTGAGGGGTTGCACTTACAAATGCATATCCTATATGTCATCCATTTATATTTGTTTACAGTAGTGTATATTTTCTTTGTTGTATCTGTTTAAAGGTTTTTCACCTAATAGCTAATGGCTAGTGACTAATGACTGATGGAACTAAGCTGCTGAAACCTGACAAAATAAAAGAAGAAAAAAGGAAAAGCTTTTTGATAATTGAGTGTAATCCAGTTGAGAACCATCAGCATCTCTCTCAAGTGGGGAAGCAGCACAGATTCACATATGCAACTTGACAAAGACATGGTATGTTTTATTTCTGTAACTTGCCCTAAAGTTATAATTTCATTTTATGCATATATTTTTGGAATTTATTTCCATCTTACAGACTTCCATGAGGATGATCGAACATTTTGTTCCCAGTCATTTTTACTCACTATCCAACCCTGACTGCACCTCTCCAGGGCCAGACTCTGTGTTTTTGTACATTTGTGAACAATTTTTGCAGTGTGTACTGCTTAGGGGAAATACAGTATGCACTGCACAAGGAAATAGAGTGTGCACTTATACACCATGCACAGTACACACAGTATAATAAGTCACTGACATGAACAGAGTCCTCGCTGCAGCCTGCAGAAAACCACATACCAGAAGTAGCTTGGTGATTTTCTAACTGTAATGGCTAAGTCAACGCATGAATTAAATATTTTGTTCGGCAGTTCTCTTAGCTCCAACAGCGCTGTGCTGCCACAGCACTTTGATGTTAACAGGTGTACTTTTTAAAATTACTGCAGATTTACACTCCAGTTCACTGAGATTAAAGGCTTTTATCTTTTCAAATATGTAACCCTAAAAAGGTTCATTGTTTTTATAACTACACAACACAAGCATAAAGTAATATACAAATATTAAAACAAGTGAAAACATATGAGAAGTAGGGTGAAATAATTGCGTTTGTTTCCAGTGCAAATCACCATGTTTCAAGAATTTTCTTCATCTTCAGCATTATTCTGCCTTGTTTTTAATGATGCTGACACTTTTTTCCAAATTCCTGCAAGAAATGAAACTACACTGGAAACAAATGAAAAAAAAATGGTAAAGATTTTAAGATGCTATATAAAACTGAATGTCTTTTTCAAATGGTTTGGGATGCTGTGAGCAGCTGGAAGGCTGTCAACATTCTTTTATCCTGAGACAGATGCCAAATGCCAGAATTTATCTTGTTGTAGAAATAATCAATCCATTGACACAACTAGCCATTAGTGCTGAAGCGCTCAATCACATCTATTCAAAAACCTTTGTGATGATATGTGATTTTTACATTAGCAAGCTAGAAGGCTAAAAAGAGGGATTGTGTTAGTTGTTGAATAATTACACTGTCTGCTCACTCAGTCTGTCCAAAAAATACAGTAGTGATTGCAGAATTATTATTTTCAGTGAATTCAAAATGTCAGCACCCATTTTACATGGCGATTAAACTGGTTATAAAAATAAGATCCACACAGACATTTACTGGTTTAGCTATTAGCCAGTTATTTGTCAAACCATAATTAAACCAAACTTCATTTTGTCACATCTACGGATGCCAAAAATTGTGGCGCAGATGGGTCGCTTGATGATATATGTGACTCCAGGCCTGCACAACAATGCATTGTGCATTTGTGAATCTTTCAGAAACAGCTAAGAAACTTTTGTCCAGTTCTACAGTGTTCTGAAACACACCGCTCTGTGCATCTTTTCAGCAGAGAAGCTCAATGAGAAGTTCAGTCAGTATGTGAGAAAAACGCACAGCCCACAGAGTTGCTCAGAAGAGGAGATCACAGCGCATCACCTGTGGTTCGGTATAATTGGTAACACTGCCTCCTGATAATGTTTTTAGATCAACATGTTAAAGGAAAAAAAAAAATCCTGATTGCTTTGGCTGAATCCCCTGCCACACGCAGGCAGCTGCTGCGTTTACTGATGAAGTTTTTGGACAGGACATTTCCCATTCCAACCATATGGCTCCACAGGGAGCAGGCAGACAGAAACATCCACTGGAATATTGTAGAATACACTGCTATCTGCTCAGCTTCACCGTCTGGGACTGAGAGCTGCTCAGTGCAAAACAATCTGTGTGTGTGTGTCTGCATGCTTACCTGCAAGTGTGTGTGTTTGTTTGCACATGCTCCTCTGTAGATGCAACACACACTATGTGATGGCATGTGTTATGTGTAAGTTTTAATGGAATACACCTAAATACCCGTTTTCCAACTTGCACAGACTGAGACAAGGTTTTTGATACCATTTTCACCTCTGTACGTCCACTGGTTTTGTTCCTATGGGTAGCATTTCATGTTAGCTTAGCATAAAGACTTGAAGTCTACAGGAGTCATTAGCCTAGTTCTGTCAAAGTAAGAAAAAATAAACCTTAGAGCAACTCCGAAGCTTATTTACACAATTTACACAATTCCTTTAAAGCTTTACTAGGCAAGATTTCTATGCAAAAAGTTATTTATTTTCTTATTATAAATGTATTATTTATCAGTTAAATCACAAACTGAGTTTGTAACAGAAGAGTGTTCCACCCTTCACTCGCTCAGAGGTTGCAGATTCACCTGATTGGCCCAAACCACACATACAACAATGACTGATGTGTCTCTACTGGCTTTGAATGATCATATAAAAATGTTGGAATTTATCTTTCTGGTGTACCCATTTTCCCTACTTCTCCTTGAGCTGTTGATTTCCCAAACATTCCTATGCATTTCACCAACTTCTGCTCTGAACTTTTTATTCAGCTGCGACCAGAATATGTGTGTAAGTTAGCTTGATACTGAATATTGGTTATCTAGTGGATTTTCATTTTCCACCTCTGAGAACAATTTACAATCACTTTTTTTCTCAAATTTTAGAAGATGTATTTCTTATGTGACCTCCAGTTCATATGGAAAACCATCTACTGAAATTTTGATGTGTTCATACAGTAGAAAAATGTTTTCTCAAATAAACCTTTACAAGTTAATGAAGGTGGAAAACTACAACTGACTATCCAATATCAAACTATCTTCACTTTGGTTTTAATGTTGGAGAAAGTGATAGCTGTTGCTGCAGGTTGCAAACTGCCATCCGTTATATAAGAACGTGTGGCTGCATATTTTAAGTGTGATTTTTTTTTTCAATATTAGGCCAGCTCATGGGAATTCCTCTGCACTGATTACTTTGAGAGAGAGAGAGAGAGAGAGAGAGAGAGAGAGAGTATGTGAAGGTGTGTGGTATTATTTATTTTTATTTTTATTTTTTTACCAAAATATCTTCATTCACCCAGATGCTGCTCTGGGCTCGTCTAACTCTCCTCCTGTTTGACGCATTACAGATAACGAACCACGCCACGGCGCCAATCGATTTACCAGCACAGTAATTAAGAAAACCCATGTATTTTCTCTCTCCCTCTTTCTCCCTCTCTCTCTCTCTCTCTCTCTCTCTCTCCATTTGCTTTATTTCTGTTCAAGACACCCTCTGCCTTTCACTCCCTCTCTGTCTTGCATTCTCAGATGATTCAGTATGTGTCACAACAAACTGACTCCACGTGTCATTCATTCATTCATACATTCATTCATTCATAATAGAGCAGGACTGGGCAATACGACCTGAAATCCATATCACAATATACAGTCACCATGTTGATAAATGCAACGATAATTTGATTCATTTTTACCATTGTGCACAAATGTTGCATTCTCCACTGGTGTCATGGCCCTCAGTGGATAACAGTACTGTAATAATCAGCATAACCATATAATTCTCCCAATGAATTCTCCCAATTTACTCTACTATATTGCTGGCATGTTTTGTTCTTGCCAAAACTTAAATTCCAAACCTGTTACAGCTACTTTGCCAGCTCAATATAGCTGTAATGAAAATATTTGCCACCAAAAAATATTTTCTCTCATGCATAAATTAGCCACCGCAGTCACACATTGTGATATGAGTGCTGGTTGAGCGAGCATCACTGCCTACAAGTTTAGAGAGAGCTGTTTCCTTGGCTTTGGGCAAACTTAATAAAGCCCACAACAGTAATTACAATATTTGTCAGCAAAATAATATTCATTTTTCTGTCACATAAGTTTGTCAGTGCAGTGCGGTTGAAATGGGGCGAGTGAGCATCACTGAATATGAAGTGAGAGAGTACTGTTTTTCTGAGTGACCTGACTCTCCTCCTCAGTTTATTCCAGTTCTACTTTTCAATCTGCATCATGACAGTTTCATGTCACTTCTCTGCAGGAGGGAAGAGGGTTGTTGCAGTAATGCCACCACTAATGGTTTAAAATAATACTTGTAGTAATTTTAAAGGGACAGTTCACCCAAGATACAAAGAAAGATATTTTTCCGACATTCCCCCTCGTGCAATCGATCAACCACAACAGCTCCTGAAACAATGACAGATTCCCACGAATTCACAGGCATTCAGACAGTGCGCTTCTGCCTATTTGCTGTTCATTCACAGGAAATAGCTCAACATACTTTCTGGCTGCTGGTCAGACTGAGGAGACAATTTTAAGGTTTTAAGGTTAAGTGGGAAAATCTCTTTTTTTGGATTTATATTTTGGGTGGACTGTCCCTTTAAAGTAAAAGAGCACATGCTCTTGTCTGCACTGGAGGAATGCACTTACCAAACATACCAAGGAAATTTAGGATGGTGACAGAGTGTAGATAGATAAAAACTGATATTGGCATTTCAGTCAAACAACTCACATAAACACATTTATTGATACAAGGAAATTTATATATAAACTTATTGTTGCAGCGTCTGGGCTCTCTGATCTTATCACTCCCTGTGAGCAAGTGCCTGAGCGAGCCGAGAGAGCAGCAAGAGGGATCATAACGCCCTTAGGGACCTGTAATCAGAGCCTACAGGTGGATGCGGGTGTGGAGGTGAGATGAAAATTGCAGCGAGCGGCAGCACGGAGGAGCAGAGGGGGAATAAGCATACTTTGCTGGTTTAAGTAGAGCGCCTTATTGGGATGGAGCGTTAGCTGTGCCGGTATAACACTCAGCTGTAACAGAAAGCCTGCAGTGCACAGTAATGTAATGAACCTATAAAATGATTTGTACCTTTTAGTGCCACACATCACCGACTGTAGCTGCACCTTAAAAGCAGACAACTACTGCAGAGTCTTTTATTTTGAAATCAGTAGGAAAGTGCCTTTAAATTGGGGTGGAACTGAGAAAAATTCAAGCTGGACAATGTATTACAGCGGTGGTTGAGCAAGCAACACTGCCTACAAGTTTAGAGAGAGAGAGAGAGCTGATTTTGCATTTGTCTGCAAAATCATAGTTTTTTTTGTCACACAAGTTTGTCAGTGCGGCTAAAATGGGGCGAGCAAGCATCACTAAATATGAAGTGAGAGCACTGTTTTACTGACTGACCTGACTCTCCTCCTTACATAGTTCAATTATAATCTCTGCCAGGAGATTATGTGTTTGGCCGGGTGTCTGTGTGTCAGACGCATCAGAGCACTTAGCTTCTGAGAAAAAAAAACATTTTTGGAGGACAGGAAGAAGTTGGATTCAGCTGTAGAAAAGTTCAATGGACAATTTGGGTGAATTCGGGGTCATTCGACTGTGGAAGTATCATTCAAACAGCATGAAAAAAAATTACCTTGTGAACAAAAAAGCAAGTGGAAGCAGAATGTACTGAATGACATCAGCTACGTTTTGATTCAATACGAGCATGTGCTCTTCAGTCATTTCCCTCAGACTGTTTTAATGGCGGTACATTGGCTTCTGATTTCAGCCTGAGCCACTTTGTCTGGGACGGAAAGCTTCGGATTGTTTTTTTAATCATCTCCATGTGGCTCCCATTTCAGCGCTCACTGGGTTTACGCTCGTATTCAGCAAAAAACTGGAGACAGTTTTGCTTTCCTTGGCCGGGGCCCCGGGATGTGACATCATCAGTCATGGACGGGTGATGCATGAGGCTTGCTCTGGAAGGTGGCACATTAGTCTGGCACTGCCTCTGCTCGCTTTAACCAGATGCTTCACTTGAGATTTCTGGATGTCTGTGCAATCGTTTTCTTGCATTTCCCATATACAGTTCAAATCCATGCACGTTGCACTGTATATACTGGGGACAGATCCAGTCTTTCAATTTTTGCCTGCAATGCTGGTTGTGACCCAAAGCTCTTCACACAGGTAAATGCATAGAACATTTCCACACAAACACACACTCGCATCCCTACTTTCTCACACTCTCTCTCGTCTTCAGTGCATCTCTGTCCTCTCCTCCTGGCACCTTTTTCCCCCATTTCACCTCCCTGACAGTTCCTGAATTGAGCCGGAAAACCCTCTGTCATCAGAGCTGACTTTCACCTCCGACAGGAAAATGAATAGTGTGGAGCTCACTGTGCGACTAGGACGAGCATGAGAACAGACGGAGCAGACAGAGCCAGATTTCTCCCATTACTGCCACACGTCTTCACCACCAGCTAAGTGTTTTCTGCTGCTTCAGGGTGAGTTCAGGACGGAAGCCTTTCAGCCCAGGAACTAAAGGTTAATAAACAGATAGCTACTCAGAAATTGTACGAGTGCTGATAGTACATCGCCGCATTTGGAGTGCTTAAAAAAAAAAAGCACCATGGCACAGACTCACAACAGACCTGTCTAGACTGGTTTCCAGACTGTTTGTTGAAAGATTGTACCCGGTAATGAGTGCACAGAATGTGGGCCATCATTGCAGGTAAAATTCAAAAAGTCTGAGGGACAATAAAGTATATTATTATGAGGAACAACATGGTCACAGACGTATGTAGGGCAATGTTCTGTTACATTTGAATTTTATTCATTTTCCCCACAGCCGTCCATCTTTATTTTATTGTTTATGCTAACATCTTATTGAGTTACTTTGCTGCTTTAACCTGCCACCCAAGAGTTATTCAACTTCTATTAATGCACAAAAATGCAGCAGGCAGTCGAGAATGTGCTGCGTCTCATTCAACAGGCAAAACTGTCGAGTGGCAGTAAGAGGCCTGCAAGAAAGAAAGAAACAAAGAAAGAAAAAAGAAAGAAAGAAAAATTTCCCTTCCTAACATAACTTCAGATGCATGTGTCTAAAGCAGACGGCAGAGGACAGAATCTGGAGAGGCTGCACCCGGCTTCACGCTGCCTCAGGCTACAGGCAGCACCAGTTCCATCTCGTCTTCAAGGTCCCACCTTGAGAAACTGTCATAAAGAGACAGAAAGACAGATAGAAAGGAAGAGTAGAGTGACACTCCACCCCCCCTCCATGAGGAGAACTCACGACTCCATCAGAGCTCTGGTAATGAGTGAACTCCTACAGGGAATTCTCCAAATGGACTAATTTGTAATTGATTCAGTGCATTAATTACCGTCCTGGTTACGCCTGTGTCATGGTTAATATTGCGGCGATCTGACGAGGCTGGGAGGCCCGTCCGCGCGGGGACCGTTCGGGTGAGGCAGCCATTATTCAATTATGCCGCACATATCGGCGGCGAGGCCAGTCTT
>OMKZ01025983.1:5686-17812 GCA_900302535.1 Neoniphon sammara
GAGGGGCAAAGGGAGTCAGAGAGTGATTTGTAAAAGGTTGGAAAAACAAAATGCCTTGGTCTTTCAAGGTCACTGGGGAAAATAAAGTGGTGCTGATTACGGAGTGGAAAGTTAGTCATAGGAAGGGAGGCATGGCGTCTGTTGAGCCTGTAAGAAAGAGGGGATGAGAGTGAGACAAACTGAGGTGAAGTGTAAAGAAAAAGAGAGAACATAGGATTGGTTTCACACTTTGAAGGATTTGTAGTGGTATTAGTCTCTGAGGTCTTTTCCATGGAAGGCCTCTCCATTTGATTTCTGCTACGTCCTCTTCACCTTCATACGTGTATTGTGATGTAACAGCGACTGATGATGAGTTTACCTAAACCTTAGCCGCCGCTGCAGCCATGAAATTCATTATTATTAAAGTCAGTCAGCCCGGTCGAGCGCGAGCCTTCCCTCCTTGGGGTCCTTTTACTTTATTTATCTAGTGATTCTCTTGTTTAAATTAACCTCGGTCTACTCTGATTAGGGCCATGCAAAATAAAGTTACATCATGATCCATTCCGCCAGGCAAAGAGAGCCAAGCTCCACCCAGCAGGGCTGTCCCCATTCTTGAAATAAACAGTCCCCCTACTGCACCCCCTCAAAGCCAAATATGAAGTAATGGGGGAGCTACAGGGGGGTGATTGTGTAACACTGAGCAGATGTCGAGAGAGTAGAAGTTTATACGGAGATCAGGGACTGTTTAGCTCTTGTGAATATTTAATAGTGATTGTAAATTAAGTTAAAGGTGTATTCCTCTTTTTTTTTTCTTTTTTTTTTCTTTTTTTAACAATTATCCGCTCACTTTCAGTCCAGACCTTCCGTCTTCTTATAGCATTCAGGCTGCATCATCAGTACATTTATTGCAGTGTTGTACTGCGTTTAAATGATTATAGATCTATTAACAGTATATTTTATACAGACTCCAATATCATAAATACAGATTATAAAAGACTAGGCCTAATTGCTTGCTTGAGGCAAGCAAGATTTTTTGCAGTTTTGAGGCTTTGTTTGCAAAATGTACCGTCATCGTTCAGCTTTTCTAAGTAGATAAACAAATGGTTCATGTGGAAACACCTGGATGGAAACCCAGCTGCTGTTAAACAAGTTTAGTTTGTTCAGTGAAGAAAGGAGAGCTTCAGAGTCGCCCACCAGGCCTCCTGGTTATTAGGCATCCTGTAATAATTGTGAACTAGTGCCTCTTTAATCTTGTATTCACTATTGTCTGTCTCTCTTTTTTAATTCCCCCCCCCTCCATTCTGTCTATCTCTGTCCTTATCCTGCTTGACAAGCGTGTCTTAATGCATAGCAGGGTCCTACCGTCCAACAATGGTCATCAACATTGTGGATTGGCCCTGTTCGCCACACACACACTCACAGACAAATACACACACGCTGAGGCCCCTGGAGGCCTGAGTGAAACTGATTATAACAGGAATGGATGAGGGGTTTGATTGGTGGACGGCAGCTCAGTGGTGTGTAAGTCAGAGAAAGTCAGTTCAGTTTTGGAGAGCTCATGTCAGAGGAAACTGGCTGCTCATCCAGCATAACTGTAATCTGGGACAATCTCTCACTTTGTCTTTCTCTCTTTCAGCCACTCTGTCTGTGATATAAAATGTGATGTGTTTGGAGTGTTATTTTACTGAGCTTCATCCACATGAAAATGAAGTGAAATGTGATTATTTGTTTCTCGTGGTTTATTTAGTATCATACAAACTGTTGTGCCAGGGTGTCAAATTTGTGTTTTTGTAAAGTCAGAAAAAAGAGACTGTTCTTTGCCTCAAAGAAATATGTAAACATCACGAATTCAACATTTTGGCTGTAAGGGACTTGCTTTAGGTTGTAAGCTGATTTGAATAGAGCCTTTGCAAGTCTAAAGTGGCTCAGTAAATGGGTAGGTTTTTTCTGTAGGTTTTCTGCTACTGTGCCTTACAAAATATTCCCCACATAGATAAGATTTACTACAAAATACTTCTATGAGGCCGGCTTACCTAAATAAGTTCATCAGTATGATACATTTTAAATGGCAAGCTGCAGGTTCCTCTTTTATTATTTTGTCTATTATCTTTGTTGTTAAGTTGTTATTGCCGTGCACGCTGTGTGAGTCGGACTATGACATCTTTTTCTTTTGATTTTCAGGTGATCAAATTTGAGTTTCAACGCAGTTCTACCCAGTTGTTATTCTTCTGTTGATTCCAAACAAACCGGAAATTTACATTGAATCACTTCCTATAAATCAGAGTATTTTTCCCAGGAAAGATCTATTAGACACCATGTATTTACAACAGGAAATATAAAAGCTTTGAACTGGATATGAGGCTGAATCACTGCTGTGTTATGCTGTACCAGTCACATAGAGAGTAATAAAACAGACATTTATTTCATACTTTAATGTCATGGAGTCTGTAGGCTGTTGCAGAGACCTTGCTACCTGTTCAAGAAAAAAATCTGCTAGAAACACTGCTTTATACTCAGTTTAACTTAGCAACGGTGAATGAAAATGATTTGAAGCATGCATTAGGTTAATGCATTTATTCTTAAACCCCTGGTTTGCTACTGCTGACACTGTAGATGACTGGAAGCACTAATACATGTTTGATAAGGCTCCAGTCATAGTTCCTACAGTGTCCTGGTTGTACTGTTTCTGAGTCCACCTGAAAAACAGATTTGCAGCCTGCCTGCCTATCTGTCTGTCTGCATGGCCGGAGCTGCCTTGACAAATTTGCTGCATGTTTCAAAGTGTGAGTCAGGTCGACTGGCTGTCTAACCTCCGCAGCACCTCAGACACACCGGAGGTCAGACTGACAGACCTGCATGCTGCCTGTGTGTTTCTGGTTCATTTGATGGAGTCGAGTGACAGCACTGATGTATATTTGATTGCGGCTGTGACTCAGCCGGGCTGCCTTTACCTCAGTGCCACATACCTGAAGCCCACCTGTCAGTTTGTCTGTCGACCTTTCTGTATGTCCCAGGGTTTTCTAAGGCCTGCTGCTTACTTACCAAGAGCTGGTGTGTGCCACAAGTTCATGACAAACATAAACTATGTGCTTGCATAGTACATGCACGTTGACCAGCTTCCTTTGCTTGTACACAAGGGGGCAGCAAAGCCACCGGTCTGGAGCCAGGCAGCCTGAGTTGGGTATTTAAATATGGTGGCTGTGCACGAATGTCTGCTATTATACATTCTCAATCACTGCCAGAAGAAGTAGATGAATAGAGAATGGGATGTGTGTTCTTTTAAACTGGTGGAGAAAAGGTGTAGGAAAGATGACACTCAGATAAACCATACCTCATTGCTTCATTGTTTGATTTTTATTCCACACTTAAAGAAAAACTAATTATGGCCATGTGAAAGACACTTTTTTGGCTATGCAAAACCTTCATCAGAGCATGAAAGAAGAGTAAGCATAGGATAACACATATACTAGGCAAGCTGATTGTCAAATTGTCAGCAGGTGTGCAAACTCCTAAGCCTAATGAGACAAGAAAGAGACCTTTTTCACAGCAGTCATTTTGATATGAAATAGTAGGGCAAGCACAGGTGTTACTAATGACATTAATGAAGGTTCCATTCCATTTAGGTCTAACAGAGCCAGGGTCCTGCTATTGTTCATACTGGCTCACTGGAAAGACTCTGCTACACTTAAATGGAACAGAACCTTCATTGATGTCATTAGTAACACCTGTGTTTACCTGCTAGTTCATGTAAACATGGCTACTGTGAAAAAGGTCTAGGGCCAGTAAGTGTAGGGGAGCCTGGCCTGAGGTCCAAAACAAGTTAAATGCTACAACAAAGATGGTGGATAAAAACAAAGATGGTGGACTGTATATCTACTTCCTGACATGACTATGTCATAGTAATCGTAAATCATAGCAGACAAAGCAGACAATGGGCATCAATGGTGAAATGAGAGAAATAGCTGTAATAGTGGTTAGCAACATCTAAGGATAATACAAACTTGTTTTTCCAAAAAGTCCATATACCACGTAAAAATTGTGGTAGTGTGGTTAGTAGATATTGAAAAAAAATGACTTTATTTGAAAAAAGACATGGGCTAACAAGTCTCACCAAAGATATTCACAGCTGAAAAAAATGTCACACTGTCTAATGTTAGATTGAAATGAGGGCTGCAACACACAGAGAACGGGATGGATGGATCACACAGGATCAGACAGTGACATTAAGCAGATGTGGGCAGCCTCTCATAATTAACTCCACAATCTTTGTTTTTATCCACCATCTTTAGCTACAAGATGTGGCCAGACCAACTATATAGCAGCATTAAGACATATCAGTACAATCATTGTAAATATAACATATTCTACAACATATTCTAAGCAAGTACAAAAGTTTTTATTAAGGTGAACAGAGGCATTTCCAATATTTTCAAAAGTCAGCATCAAATTTGAACAATTTCTCCTTAGACTGGACCACTTCCATTTTTATGTGTTTCAACTGGGGAAAAAACAGCGTATTTGTTCACAGTTGTTTACTCAGTGGTGTTTGCCTTTAGCACCTCTACCTGAAGCGTGTGACATTGCAACATGTGTTAGCATCACATTGCATAATTTGGACTTCACAGTTTGCTATGCTGGAATGTGAGAAATGCCCCTTGTGTTGCTGCTTGCAGTTCTTGTGTAAACCATGTAATCAACCAGTGTAACTAAAGTGATTGTGTGTCTGTCTGATTTGCTGCCCCAGCAGCAGCTCATACATTATGGATTACTAATTAGGTAGATGGTCGGGATCACATAGCAGGGGAGAGTCTGACTAGTCACAACACTGTGACTGTTTCAGTGTCCAGAAATCCTAAAAAAACTCCTGTGATGTTTCTGTTACTTTGTCCCTCACTGTATGCAGGACAGGAGACTTCAGGCATGGCTGCCACAGAGCTTTCACATAGCAAAAGACTTATTCATTGTTCATTATACTGTGACACTGAGATCCCTGCCTCAGGTTTTAGCTTTGAATAGCTCATACCCACTGGATATGATTATAGTGCTTGTAGATTATGATAAAACCACCCAGATAGCTAATGTGAGATAACAACCGATGCAGCAACAAAGAGGCTTGTTCATTTGGAAAGAAACTGGGCAGGAAGCAGTTTGCTGTCACAAAAAGATGAGCTCTATTTGCAGATTAATTAGTCACAGGTAATTTTGCTCCGCGGATGTCAGTGTGGGACTGAGATGCACAGTCCAGATATCCTGTTTTGGACAGTGTGCAGTACACAGAGGCTGAGTGCCTCCTTCTCTGTCTGTCTACCTGGAAGTGCAGCAGCTCTGCATGAATTACCCAGGGGGCCTGTTGTCATTACTGGGTAATGGAGTTGGAGCTCTGTCCCGGATCTGACCGCCTTTATTTAGCTGCTCCCCTCTTTTTCTTTCTCCCTGACCCACATTCTCTCACACACACTTTCACATTCACACACATGCACGCATGCAAGGGCAACCACACACATACAGCAGATGTCAGTCTTCTTCAGTGCATTGCATGCCACAGTGTGGACTATCTACACAGCCACTACTGGCATTAATTCTGCCTGGTCATGCTCACATCTGCAGCACTCAGTTTCAGACATTGTCAGCCTGTCTCACTATCTAATAGACATTTGTGGCTAATTAAAGAGCTTCATAAAGGTTTTTATTCCAATGGTATGTTGATCAATTGAGACTAAAAATTGTGGGAATCAATCAATGTGCAACATTAGTTTGACTTTGCATTGGCATGTTTGTCTCAACTATGTAAGGAGAAACCCAAAGGAAAAATTTTGACATTAAAAATCCCATTTGTGGGATGACATCATCAACCAAGAACAGGCTGCACACTACACTTAAATTTGTGTGTGTGTGTGTGTGTGTGTGTGTGTGTGTGTGTGTGTGTGTGTGTGTGTGTGTGTGTGTTGTTGGATTTGAGAATAGTCATTCTAAGATTTTGATGATTAGATTCAGAGTGTATGGAAAACATGAGGCCTTGGTTCAGTTCTGATGCTGGAGTATAAAATCTTAGTCCTAGTCTCCAAAATTCAATCAAATTGTGCTCCAGTTTGGGCCTCATAAGTTATACGATGTGCTATTCTCAGTTCTTATATTCTTATATGTATTATCCAATGTCATTTATGAGATTTAGACTGTTGTCTTTCTTACACATGTATTTGAGTTATGATTGTCTCAATATGCACCTTATTGAGGTGAAAAAGAACCAGAATCACTTTTGCTCACTTTATACTGAAGGAATTGGGACTAAAAGTTGGTCTTCATGTGACTGGTCTCTACAGCCATTTCACTTGGGATTTCTAAAACTGTTTAAATTAAACACACCTCAAAGAATTTGTCCCAGTCTCTTTTATTTGTGTAAAAATAGTCCTCATCCCTGTATAGCCCCTGCCAGTGATGCACTAAATTGAAATACCACATGTTATCCTGCAGAGGGCAGCATTTCCTCACTCTTGGGTCATGACACTACCTTTCACACACACAACAAGATGAAAATGTATTGATCCCTAGGGAGAAATTTGATCCCACAGGCAGCAACAATATCAGGATTCAGTAGGGAGAAAACAAAAACAAACACAGAAAATTAAATAAGTAACAAAACATGACTAAAACATAAAATATATAAAGTTGTGGTGTTTATATAAACATATGCAACCAACATGTTATGAAGACTATGGGTGGGAAGTATGAGAGAGTTGTTATTGACATGATAAAAAAAGCAGTTGGCTATCTCGTACAAAGGAACTTTTCTGGTGCATAATTTAATATTTGATATACATCGTGTTTTCTTCATATTGCCTTGTGTGTCCCTCAATTTCCCCATCTCTCCCTCTGTTTTTCTTACTTTATATCGCTTTATCTCTTTCTCCTTCCCTCATTCTCTCCCTCTGTTTTCCTTACTCTACCTCAGGTCAGAAACAACTTTTGCATTTTATATTAATTTGGACAGCTTGTTTGTGTCAGGGGTCGCTGATGTTTCTCACGGTTGTAAGACCAGTCCACCGTCATAACATTGAGTCATGTTATTGATACTACAAGGACATTATTCAACTTTGCTGTTTTTAAAAGTTTTCAGCTGCTTGTTCAATTTGGAGTCTTTTTTTAGCATGAAAATCACTGTGCTAGATACAGAATGATTCTATTATTCAACAAGTTTGGGGGAGATGAATATAAGGTTACAGAAATAACTTTAAGTCCACTGATTGATACTTTTACCTAGGGTGTCCTATTAAAGTTAGAAGATTAAACGATGAATTTTCTGTTTCTGTTTTTCAGATGTTTTCTGAGGCCTGAAAGTGTGGCCTCTTCTCTTCTCTTCAAGATACAAGGGCCCTTCTAAGTGGGTCCTCTTTTGAAGGGCACATCTGTTCTCACTTGACAAGGACACGATGGCTGAATACCCCTTTGGAAAAGCTGAAATACACTTGTTCAGTTACACTCAAAGTGTATGACTGAATGGACAGCATCTTCATCCTCAAAACACAGAAACACACAGAAATAACAAAAGTGCATACAACCACACTACAGAAAATTACAGTATTACAGTGAATGTTACTTAGGAGCTTCAACGTTGTACATAGGAGTTTATGTGAGAGCTTGAGCATTACGACTCAAATTGTATTCCTGTAAAGAGTGTTGCTCAGTGTTCCTTGGCCCTCTGCAACCAACTACACCCAGTGGATAATCGGTATAAATAAAAACCTGTTTATTATACCAAGGATCAGCTACAACATTGTTCCAAGGAGTTTCCCAGTAGCACCTCTTCTTCCGTCCTCCTGACCCAGAGATGAGTGTCTCTCAGCCCAGCGAGGGCTTCCCTGGTGGGGGCAAGAGCGGGTCTGGCATGAGGCTCCGTCTCCACAGCACTGGAGACCAGAATGGGAACGCTTTCCCAATTTCCTCTTCATCCTCCTCCTCCTCCTCCTGTCTCGGGGAGTCATCTCCTGATTCACTGCGGAGTCTGAGCAGCCTCAGCGGTGCTCTGACCGACAGTCCGCTGGATTATGACATGTTTGAGGTCACTGTGATGACGACAATGGTGACCACAGCAGACAGAGTGACGGATGTTGCAATTTCAAAATGGTTGCCAGAAGACGAGATTAAAGAAGACGGCATTGAGGATGCCTCAGTGGGAAAGCTTCAGACAGTGCCGGAGCTGTCAGAATCCAACGACAACTCCGTGTCAGTTTACCTGGATGCCAACAGTGGTGAATACCACCAAGACACCTGGAATGACAACGACAATGTGACGCTAGCCCTTTCCCTGACCACAAACAGTGGTAGCCATGGCAACAGTGATGACCTCAGTAGTGGAAGCAGAGTTGATAGAAGGCATGGTTCCTCGACTCCTGACTCGGATGCAACAGAAATCCCAGGTGACGATGATGATGATGATGACGACGACGAGGCGCTGTTCCTGTCGGTGAGCTCGGACGCGGTCATGAGGAGAAGCAGTGTGACCCTAATGGGCTCGACCAGTCTGACCAGTGAAGGCCTCTCAACGCTGGGTGGCTTTGATGCAACCTCCCTCTCTACTACCACCACGTTCATAATGACGGCAACCGATAGCACTGCCGCTGTCCCGCTACATGACACCTGTGTGGGGCAAGATGAGAAGCAAAGTCCTGGTGGAGGTTCCCAGAAGGCAGAGCTCCAGGGAGAGGGGACTGGGGCAGTGAGTGTACCTGATGATGAGATGCCACAGCTTGGGTTGGACGGGCCCAAGATGGACTGTCCTGCAGATCTCCCTGCTGAAAGCCATGAGCCAGATGGAACGGTCAGTAATGATGTTGTCACTGACCACACCATCCAGAATATGACAGAGCTTCCTGCTTCTGAAGACCTCAATGAAACCGCCAAGATGTCACCTACTTCCTCCTCCACCGATCCAGCTTTAGTTCCAGATGACAAGGAGTTGGACCTGGAATCTACTCCTCAAGAAGTAGAAAGATGTCAGATGAGTCAGCCATCCAGAGCAGCAAAAACCAAGCCACCCAATGCTAATTCGGCTGTTACAAAGACCGCAGCCGCCACAGCAACCAAGCCATCCACCCAGGAGGCAAAGAGAGTTCCCAAACAGGACCTAAAGAACATCAAGGCTAAAGTGTCATCGAGGCCCACCCCTTCCACACCTAAGATATCCAGCCAGGTACTGTGCTGTTGCTCGAAAGCTTTTAAATATAATCTCTTCCATTTAAAATATTATATAGCTCTCTGTATTTTAATTAATTTCTGCTCTCCTCTCCTCTGCAGAACAAATCTGCTCCAGCCAGCGGGAAAAGGGCAGTGATCAGGAAGGAGGAAGTGCAGACCGGGGACGGGGGCAAAAGGCCACGACCGCCAGCAGGTCAGGCCAAAGCAGCCGTGGTGCTGAAACCCATCCGAGGCCGAAACATCAACCCTAAAACCAACCAGAGGACGGAGGCCAAAGGCTCTGCCCAGTCAGAGCAGAAGGTGTCAGAAGCAGCTGAGGAACGAACCCTGGACAGTCCCAGAAAGGCTGTCCACGGGATTCGTGATGCAAGTGGAGTAGTGAAGGTGGGCACGGCTACGGGAAGTGGTACAGAAGATCCAACTGAAGATGCTTCTGTGGAACCTGTGAAGGAGCTCAGGGAGGGTGGTAAGGAGGGCACAGGAGCGGGATTACTGCCAGAAGCTGCTGTGGAGAAACCAAGGACTCATGGCACGGTGAGTATTGAACTACAGTATAAGCTGTACTGCTTGTAGATAAAAAAAAAATCATAAAAATTCTCATATTTTCATCTCTATTCAAGGTGTATGCATAAGGTCTCCAGGTTGTTATATTACGTAGTATATCTTAAGGTTGTAACAAAACTTTCAAGTTTGATTTTTAAGTTCCTGCTTTGCAGCTTAGTCAGAAAATTGCAACCGCAGTATGTGCTCCAGCAGGGCATACTGGAGTTTAACGTCAGGCATCGTTAACGATGTCAGGTTAAAGACAGGCAGCACGCAATATATTCCAGCCAGGTTACATATCTGAATAATGGTTTGACCCAAATCTGCCTTTTGTCATCTGACAGTGAGCTTTCATTGACTGATGCCTTAAGAGAAGGTTTTGTTCACCAACATTATTATACACGGGAGAAATTAAGTCAAAATCTACCTCCTGCCGCTCATGTGTAGTGTGAATGCTTTTTTAAATGGAGGCGTGCAGTACAGCAGCCTGTATTTGGTATGTGTTTTAAAGATCCAGCAAGCCAGTGACAGGTTTAAAACCTGTCCCAGCATATCCTCTAATGGATAACCTTAGGGTTTGTCTCAGCACAGGGTGTGTTTAAACAGGTCAACTGTTGATCATGTGTTACATAAATATTGTCACTGATTCACATACTTACATTAGAGAAAAATATGTGCAAAGATGCTTTTGATGATAAGATTTTTTTGCTTCAGTTTTTCTTTCTTTGGTTTTTCACACATGGTGTTTTTGTCTCCACTGCCACTGTTCACATTTACATGGAAAATGACCCTTAGAAAGCGACCAGTGTAAAAAAAGATACACAAATAGTGCTGGCACTTGTGTCATTTTTTAAAATTGGAGACAAGTTCAGCTTTTCAGAAAAACGGCCAGTGACATCATCCTTTTTATAAGCTGGTCAATCAAGATGCGAACGTTGGATAAAGAACTGTTACGGTTACAGTTTGTCAAAAATGTTGTTGGAATTTTTTTAATCAGCCCAAAAACACTCTTGGCAGTGCCTTTGTTTTCACCCAGAAAAAGATGGTGGCAGTTGAGGAAAAAACACCATGTGTGAACATGGCCTTATCCTGCTAGTGATTGAGGAAGAGTATATTTAGACAGCTGTTCAAGCACTTATGATGAACACAAATCCTGTACCTCACTTAGTTGATCACATTGAGCTCATCCAATTCCCCATCCTTGATGAACACAGTCTATAGTGGCTCAATGTGTCACATGCCACATCACAAAGATTTAGCATTGAGACCAACCTCAGCGTCGTCCATAATCTGCATCTCCATGATTGATTTACAAAGAAATGCTGTTGCAAGAAAATCTTATTTATACTTTTACTTCTCTGCTACCACCTTGTGACATTTCATCTTCCCCAACATAGCTGCAGCTAGGCCCAGTGGAGCTGCCAGCTAGCATGTCAACACATGATTTAGTGTGTATTGGTATGCACGCTACAGTAATCCTCGTGCTCAGCCTCTTGGCTTGGCTGAAATGTCAAAGAGGCTATTTGCTTCAAGTACACTCTGAAGCATTTCACCTTTTCTAAATAAACTCTGTGTTTGCCGCTGTGTGTTTTTGCATGATGAGGTGGAGGTGAAGGCAGTAGGACCAGGGCTTTTTGGATGACAACATAAGTACACCAAATCCTGAAACTGTCTGTGAATGTCTTGACATGCGCGCTTATGCAAGTTCACATCAACATATTTTAAAACCTGTTGTCGAGGAAGAAGTTCTACAAACTCATAACAACAACATATCAACACTCATATCAACAAACCAAAAAATCCAACCAGAAAAAGTTCAAAAAATCAGAACAAGTTTGACAGATCACACTTTTTAGCCTCACTTTGCCAGGCACTTTCTGCCTGCTCTCCTAACACAAAGAGCTGAGCATTCATAACCAAGAACGGTTTCTAAAAGTTGAATTGAGTCTTTTCCTTGAAAAGTTTGAGACAGACGCCAGACCCCCGTCCACAAACTCACTCCATGTGTGCTGGTGTTTATAGAGCAGGAGAGAGGGAGGAACAAGAGTGGAGGGGGGAGCATGAGTCCCAAGGGGAATGTAGAACACAATAGCAACTTTTTTTCCCTTTACCCCTCTTCTGGTTGCAGCACACTCCCAATTTTCCCTCCTCCCTCTCTTTCCTTCTCTCTCTCTTTTCCTCCTCCCCTCCGCCTCAACACACTGCTCTCCCTCACTCCTCCCCTCCGTTCCTTCACCACCTCCCTCGCCTTCCACAAGTCCACATTTCTGACTCGGAGCGCGGAATGGCTAACACCATGGTCTCGGTGCGCAGCTCCGAGCTGGGGCCTCTTGGCTGGGACGCTGTCACTAAACGCCAGCTCTTCCTACAGAAAGTCTCCTCCAAGCTGGGGCCCAACGCCAGGCAGCAGGG
>OMKZ01025985.1:3555-14070 GCA_900302535.1 Neoniphon sammara
CAAGGGGTCACGCTGGCTGACCTCACTGAGAAGAAGAAAGGAAAGTTTGGCTGGTTCACTCAGTCAACAGAAACACAGGGTAAAAGTGTGCGTGTGCGTGTGTGTGTGTGTGTGTGTGTGTGTGTGTGTGTGTGTGTGTATATGTGTGTGTGTATGTGTGGGTGCGGTATATACATTTGTATGTACGTCCATGCACGCACATTTCATTCCCAGAGGAGTGGATAATTCCCTTTTGTCTACAAAACACAAAAAGATTCACAAATATTTATCCATGGCAAAATGAGTAAAAAAAAAAAAAAAAAAAAAAAAATTAAGTAAATGATGTTTTTATATGTGAGATGGTTGTTTTTCTAAAATGCTCACAAAGAGCATTTGTGTAGATTTTAGCCAAAATTTTACCGAATCATTTTAAACAACAAAACAATGAAAACAAAACAACCTACAGTAAAAGCCGGTTATGGATTCATCTTAGACTACCAGATTTTTGGGTTATTAGCCAGTGAACACATAGACACCAAAATCATCCATGTGTCCCCGGTAGATCACTGGTGCTCCATGGGCTGAACTTTCAGCGTAGTTTGGTGGTGAATGTATTCATAGTTCTGCATTGGTGAGTCTGTGCCAGATCACTGAAACACCAGACAGCAGTGTCGAGTTTTTATTAATCCTGTGCTAATGAAGCACAGATAGACATGCAGGCAATTAGGCAATTGTGTTTACGTTCTCTGAAACACAGAATCCACTCTTGGTGGTGTGCAATCTTAAGCCTTCGTGGTGTCCAAACTCATGTTTTCAGGTTATATATATATATATATTGCTATATCTCCTGTTGTTTTTATTAATCTTTTTTAATTGTTATTATTATTATTATTATTATTATTATTATTATTATTATTATTATTATTATTATATATGTTATATTAGGTTTGTTGTTGTTGTTTCTTTGGTTTTTGTTTCTTATCTATAGGTCTCTATTCCATGAAATTCACATGCAAAGATATATGAGAATGTCTTCACATTCTGGACATATTTATTTACTAAATGATAGAATGTATGAATTGTATGGCACAAATAAAAAGTAAAATTTTTTGGATAGTTGCAGTAGAGAGAGAGAGAGAGAAAGAGAGAGAGAGACCTATGACATGCAGCGAAGGACCCAGGCCTGTTTCGAACTCAGGCCACTGCCATAAGGACTAACCCTAAGCCTTAATCATTTGCATCCTACCACTTGAGCCAGATGGGTGCCCCTGAGATCAAACAATCTTAATTAATCTTAAGAATTTGAGGATGAGGTTTTCATACAAATGAACATATTTGCAAAACTCCTCAGCTCTTCTCTTTTTGACAAGTTTTTGATTTTACTGGAAATCAACACCTAGGACGGAGGGAGAAACCATCCAAGTCAACCAATCACAATTTTTTCCCGATTTGCTGATTGCTGCTGTTCTTTGGCAGGAAATAGTTCCCAGTGAAACTCTTCACCCATGAGGTTTGTGGATTATGTCTGGCATCCGTGCCATTATTCTTAGAAAGAGCTGTTACTGCGGACATTTCTATATGTGCATTTTTGACAGTTTGAGCTACACAAAACAAAACCCATCCAGCCTAATTGTATTGAGGTGAAGGGAGACAGACTGGAAACCTCGCCAAATCACACAGAAACTATCTGGATGAACAGAGTGCATTTTGGGGGAGTGGGAAATATTTTATTTTGTATTTTGTGTAAACTGATCTTTTAACTCTTTAGTACAGACTATATGTTGAGTGAGAGCAGCATTAGCTCAGACATGAGAAAATAAGAGCTTGTAGCAGCTCTATAAAAAGGTTTATTATTGTGCCTGCATGTAGCCTGAGGTGTCAGGTCGGACTCCTGCGGTTATTCCAGGGTCTCACTGAGTGAATAAAAGTGATCCAGCTTTCAGAGTCCGAGCACCGAAACTGCCCGAGGCTGTCAGGCTAGCAGAGTCATCTTTAAAAACACTTTTGAAAACTTTGTTCTTCAGCAAAAGTCTTTTTAGGGTCAGGGTCAGCCTTTTTATTGATTTATTATTGACATTGTGTGTCCCTTTTCCACTGTGTTTCTCGTATTCCTTGTACTGTACTCTTAGTTTTGTAATAACTTGTATAGTAAAGCTTTTTCTTCAATTTGTTTTTTGCATTGTTTTATACATGTTTTTATTGTATTCTATGTTACTGAATTATATTCATTGCATTGTACATATATTTTAACTATTGCGTTTTGTTCTGTTTATATAAACAAATAAAAATAAAAATGTTACATAAATGTCCACGTCCTGCTGGACCAGAGCTTAGCTTTGTAGCACTTAATCTCATTGTTGTCTCTAACTAGTACCTTGCTTGTGTTGTATTAAAATCTAATGTGTATGCTTTGGATAAAAGTGTCTGCTAAATGCAAATTGTAATTGTAATTGTAATAAAAAGTTATTAGTGTTATTCCTTGTATGTTTAAATTATTTTAAAGTCATTTTTTAATATATTCTTTGTTTACTTCACACTATATGCTCTGTGCTATTTTGAATCATTTTTATTTCATGTTTATTTTTTGTATTTTACTGCCATAAAGCACTTTATAACATGTTAAGAAAAGTATTATGTTGCATTTTTTCAATAGTTTTTTTGTTGTTGTTGTTGTTGTTTTTGCTCATATATCGTTTTATGTTAATCTCACTTTAGTTTTAGTGAGTTTTCCATGTGGCTTAGATCATTTTAGTTTCTTTTATTTTTTCACAAGTGCTAAGTTGGAGTTTAATTGACTCTCTTCCCTCTCTTCGCTGTCTACTAGAAAGACCACACCGCATACTAAAGAATAAGCAGTTTGTGTTCAGCAACATCACATGAGGCGGCGTCGGCCCTCAGCCCAGAAGTTGAGAATCACTGAGCTACAAAATGAGCTGAGACCGACATGACTTCACAGGTAAACTGTGTGTGTTTACACTGCAGTCCAAAGCACTGCTGTAGTATTTCACACCATGGCGGCACAAGCGCACACACATACACACAGATTCACACACAGATGCACGCACACTCACGGCAGTCATGGCTGTTTCCTAAAACATTGGGGAAAAGCACCTACCAGTTAAATCTCTATATCTTCTTTGCTTTATGAATATCTCTCTCTCTGTAAAATTCTCTTTACATCTCTTGGACTCTCTTTCTTTTAAAAATGATAAACCATCTTTGTTGCTAAGCATTGTGGTGTTTCTGCACTGCATTTCCCAGACATTACCTGTCAATCAAACTTTGCGGGCAGGACTGTAATATCTTTTTTAAGGATTTTTCTGTTGATGGAGTTTGGCTTTCTATAGGTGCCACTCTTCTTTTTGTCTGTTCAGCCATAGCGACTAAGGCTTTATCCCGATATCCACACTTGCTTGTTCTTAGCCAAGTGGCCACTTTAGTCACTTAACATGGGAACTGGCCAACGCGTAGAAGTAGGTTTTGGCAGCTCACATCAGGACAGACTTCGCAAAAGGAAAAGGTTTGCAGTTTTGGCAGCAGTTGTTGGTGTTTATTAGCCAAAAATGATGTATAGAGGATAAACTTTCTAAAAAATAAGTGAATTAGAGTCCCAATTAGCAATCCAAGCATTAAAACAACAGGGTTGGCCAAAATAATAAATATATATCTTAATAAAGGAGCAAAGAAATATGTAAATAAATGAAAGATTGATTATATTACACTTGCCTAATTCATAGTCAGCTTATTGCCTGATTAAAGAGAGTACAATAATCTACATTACTTTTACTTATGAAGGAATGTTTTTTTGAAGCAGTATCAGGATAAGGGTTCATTAAGTGTGGAGTAAGTGCATCTGCATTTGGACATTTTTTAAAGGGATACTCCAACATTTTGGGCAAAATAGCCTTTTCCCGACTTACCTGGTCTGAGACAAGATGTACAATACCATTTTTACCTCTGATACATTGTTTAAATAAGACAGCTACAGATTGTTGTAAGGTTTATTTTTTCACTTTGACAGAGCTAGGTTAATGACTTCTGTAGACGTCAAGTCTTTATGCTGAGTTAACACGAAATGCTAACCATCAAAACTGAACCAGTGGACGCACAGAGGTGAAAATGTCATTGGACATCTTGTCTCAGTCTGGAAAGCCGGAAAAAGGCTATTTTACCCAAAACGAGTATTCCTTTAAGTGTGGAGTCAGTGCATCTGCAAGACATTGGACAGTCCTCCACAATCGAGACCAAAGGATCATAAGTGTGGGTAGTGGGACAAAGCCTATCCCTGCTCATGCCCAGTTCTTCTTCTTCTCTTTATTCCAACCGGACAGGAAACTTCAAACGCTTCACTTCCTGTGGAGCAGAGGATTCTTCCCAGGAAAGAGCTACCAGACAGCAGCATGTAAAAGCTTTCATGAACTGGATATAGCTTGAATCCCTGCTGTGTTTTGTCAGTACGGGATGGAAAGTAGCAACATGGATGTTTATCTATATAGAAATGTTACAGATTCAGTGAAGTCCTGATTCTCATCCCCTCTGTTGTTTCCTTCCTTGGCTCTCTCTCTCTCTCTCTAGTCTGTCAGTCCATCTGTCCCTGTTATTCTTCCCTCTCATCCTCATCGCCGTTTCCTCTCTCCTCCCCTCTTTCCCTTTCTTCCTCCCTCTCCTCCTCATCCTCGTCCTTCCATCCCTCCCTCCCTCTCTCCTCCTGCTCCGTGCAGTTTAAGTCCAAATCAGGGGATTTGGGGGAGTAAGAGCTGAGTTGTAAAACACCGGCTGGTCCTCTGTAAGCTGCTATGAGGAGAAAATAATCCAACACAAAGTCTTTTTCTCAACAGCAGCTCTCCTCCCCTCTAATCACCCTATTAGCCGCTTCTCCTCTCCTCTCTCCTCAGCTCCTTCTCCTGTCCTTAGCTCTCCTAACATCTAATCACCCTATTAACTCGCTCCTCTCCTCTCCTCTCCTCTCTATTTTCTCCCTCTCCTTTCTTTTCTTTGCATCATCCATCCCCATGTCTGTGTTTGCTCTTTCTCCTCTCCATTTCGGCTCCTCAGCTCCCTCTCCTCTCTCCACGCTGCTGCTAATTAGCTCCTTCTCTTCTCCTCCTATGTCTTCTCTTCAGTCCTCTTGAGTTGATACTAAATGTTTCGGTAAGTTAGGGGTCAGAAGCCAAGCTGAGTCATGGGTCTCTTTCGGTGTGTTTCACAAATTTGGTACTGAACCATTGTCCGAATTCGATCTTGGGTGATTTTTTACCTGTTAGAGGATGGTGAGCTGCTCTTTATGACATATAAAATCTATAGTCAGATGCTGGACACTGTATAACACTGTGCTATCAGACACCGCTGTAGCCTGAGCTGAGTGGCCTTCTTTGTACATGCGCAGGCGTACCCACTGGTTGTGCCTCATTTACAAATCTCTCCTTGGGCTGGTTCCCACTTACTTGAGCACATTTTATCCAGAAGTCAACACTGAAATGGCCTTCGATCTCAGAATTTCCTTGTGTCTGGACAGAGCTGGATAAAAAAGCTTTTAAGTTCGCTGCTCCCTTTGCTTGGAACTGCCAACACAGTGACTTCAAACTGACAGATTTTATGTCTTATAGCCAATTTGTTTCAGTTTCAAGAATGCTCCAACATTTTGGGCAAAAATTCCAAGACGTGTATTTCAAATACACATGATACATTGTGCAAATAAGACAGCTCCAGTTCTGCTGTAAGGTTTATTGTTTTCACTTTGACAGAGCTAGGCTAATGACTCCTATAGAATTCAAGTCTTTATGCTAGGCTAACACGAAATACTACCCATAGGAACCGAACCAATGGACAAACAGAGGTGAAAATGGTCGAACATCGAACATCAATCAAACATCTTGTCTCAGTCTGGGTAAGTCGGAAAAAGCGCATTTTGCCAAAAATATTGGAGTATTCCTTTAAGTAAATCCCTATAAGGACTTGGAATTTGACAGTGTTGATCAGTGTTTTTGTGTGTAATCTTAATTTATTTGTTCTGGTGACTATGTGCTTTGCTTTAAGAAAGGTGTACTTTAAGTCAGTTGCCTTTATGCTTCAAGCGGATGTATCTGATCATTTGTTTTCTCTTTTTTTGTCCTTGTTTGTAACTTCTTGTTTTACGCTGATTCAGATTCAGTAGAAAGACTCGCAACGCTATAGGCGCTCCCGATAAATTCCACAGTTCCATTATTACATTTCAGATGAAAATACTCTCTGTGACGGCTCTTGGTCTGGTAGCCTTTGTGAGGAGATACAGCTACAGGTGTTGTGTTAAGGACAATCACTAAGGTCCATCCATGGGTGTGGTAATGATCATAATAAGATCACCTCTCTTCAGTCTCCTCAGTCAGACGTAGTCAAAGAGTTAAATTACAAAACCAAAAATTGGAAAACAAAATCATTCATCAAATTATACCTTAACCTCATCAATACATATATCTATCAGTCCATTAATCTTTATTCTTTGCCAAGGTAAGTAAGAGTCAGTCATGGGAGATACTCGAAATAATGGTTAGTATACCTCCGTTGAAGTTAAAAACATTGAAAATTGCCACAGAAAAGAACTGCTACTGTACTGATTCTGCAAATAATGAGATAGTTCAAATGTCCAAATGTCTCAAAAATGCTAACAAATAATGACAAGACTTCTGAGGCCTGTTTAATTTGAAAGTTTTGGTGGCAAATGATATTCCTCAGTATTCAGTGAACACCTGCGCCCTTCATTCAGGCTTTTCCCGCAGATGTGGGGATTCAAACCAGCAACCTTCCAGGCACAAGCACATATCTGACAAATCTCTGCTGTATGTCTTTGTTTCTTCCTCTGTTAATGCAATATCCGAGTGATGTAAAAATCATCTGTGTTACAGGTGACAGCACAGTCACTAGTGAGGAAGCAGTCGTGGTTCATGTTTATCGATAGTGGATAATCATTACTCATAGTGCTCAGGCTTGGTGCTTAATATGACTGGCTTCATCTCTTCAAGCTGACTCCACTGCAAGATAACACTAATGATAGTTACAAGAACGGGGAAAATATCCCAAACCCATGTAAGAGGCAGATGAGTGCAAAGAAAGGGAGAGAAGGAAAAAGAAACCCATTCAATCTTCTATCTTCCATCTGTGTGCAATCTCTCCATCTCATCCTCCCATCCAGTCTCCCCGAGAACTAAATAATAAACTGTTGCACACAGAAAAGCACAGAAAATATAGTTTTCCTCGCACTCTCCTCCCATCTCTCTCTCTCTCTCTTTTATATTCATAGGATTTTAAAATGTCTGTAATGGCCCTGGTAGATGCGAAACACTCCTTTTTCCACTCTCTGTGTGTACGTGTGTGTGTGTATGATTTGCATATCATGGCTATGCTCTGATTGGCAAACTGGCAACGCAGAGCCCAGCGGGCCATTTTTTATTAAAAGACCCTACCGCGCGCACACACACACACACACACACACAAACACACACACAAACTTTGGAACAGCCACTAGCCTGTATCAGAACCTAATGAATAATACTAAAGAGCTAGCAGTAGGGGTTCTTCATGTATTGTTCTGTAACGCCAAGAGCAATAAAGATTTTTATTACCATATTTTTATGGGCGCCAGACATAAGCTGTTATGGAATAGTCAGATATTTTATTAGCCATTCAATCCAGTGTTTTATTGTCTAAAATGAAGTGGCCTCGTAATTTATTATCTTTTACCAGCCGAGATATATTAGTATTAGCTAAGATGTTTTATTAGCCAAACATTCTGGTAAATAAATATTATTGCATTAAAGTAGTGCATGTATTTCATTATCAATAGCCTAACTGCACTGTGCTCAGGACAGCATAAAAAACAGGATGCCACCATTACTAAGGAATGGGGGATACTGAAGAAACATCCTAAAAAATTATGTCCCTGTTGTATCTAATTATCTAAAGTAAAGAATTTTGGTAATTTATTATCTAAAACCAAGTAGTTTAGTAATGTATTATCGGAAGCAGAAGTAGCCTAAAGCATCTTAAGGGCATGATGCATGGGCGACCATTGTGGCTAAATAAAATGGCTATTCTTTAAAAGGAGAGCGGGCAATCCACTTTATTTGGCACTGTCTCTGGGCACATGAAAGAATCATTTTACATTCTGCAGGGTTGAGGACTCGCAACTCCAGCAAGATCAATGGAGATAATAGACTGTGGCGGGATATAATTAACAAAAGTGCCAGGAAGTACATTCTCTTGATCGTGGCTGTCGGTGGAAATGATAATCTCCATATTCTCAAGAATGTTGCCTGTGTATCATAAGTGTGAGATAAGTGAAACATTTAAGGCGCCTCTGGTTTTGCTACTGACAGTTGAACTCATTTGAAGCCTGCAATCATAACTGAAATAGATCCAGACAGTCGGTGAGTGTTTCTAAGAGATGGTTTTCTGAGAACAATTTCTGTGGCTCGATGAACTTCATGTAATTACCCACAATTCCTTTAAGTAAGAGGTCACTGAATTTGGGATATAAACTATGAACAAAGAGGGATAAGGGGGAGGGAAGAGCTGGAATTCCAGCCAAAAGTACAAAACCAGAGTCTATGAAGCTAAATTTAGCTATTCATAATAGAGGTCAACCGATAGTGAATTTTTAAATGCCGATATAATAATAATATGTTTGGAGCTGGAAAAAGCCAATAGCTGATTAATCAGCCGATAGCCGCCGAATTACACTTTAACCACCATGACATCAGTTAGTTTAGTCTGCTACTTTTGCACATGCCGTTTTTCATAAACCAGTTCGTTGTCACTCCAAATTTAAACATGAACGACTACATCAGTGGATTACATAGTTGGAATATGTTTCACATGAATGGGTGATGCGCTGTGGCTGAGTGGCCAAGATTACACTTGTTGCACGTCTTGTTTGGAGAATATCCAAGAGTATAATTTGATGGATTACTTATGGTTGGTATCCTGAAGTGTGGTTTCATGGACTACAGTGGATTATGTCGTTGGACGAGGCTGGATGGGCGATGTGCTGCGGCTGACTGTTCAGGATTACACCTGTTGGGCGTTGTAGTCGGAGAATATCCTGAAGTGTGATTTGATGGATTACATTTTTGGAACATATAGAAATTGCAAGTAAAAGGTTTGGAGACACAATACAACACACAGATTCACATTACTTCACAGTACAGCCTTTTCATACATGACACAGAAGACAGTTTTGCACCTTTTTTTTTTAAACTTATAGCAAGTCTTTTAAACTTGTTTTAAACTTATAGCAAGTCTGGTTTTAGTGGAACTTGTAAACCTCATGTGCCATGAAATTGCACCCAGAAGACATTTATAGAATGACATTGTGAGCCGAAAATGTCAAAATGTTGCTAAGATCATATATATTTCAAATATGCAGCTCAATCAAATCAGCCCCATGTACTTTTATTGGTAAAGGAAAAAAAATCCATTCATTTTGAACACCAAGATCTGCTTATATTTCCAGAACAGATGAAAGTAGCTAGCGAGTGCTTTCCCCTATCTGCTGTGAATTGAAAGTCAGCCATTGATGTTGCTGAACTCTCAACATCAGATACACGGTCCTGAATGCGACTTGGCCTGCTAAGCCCCCCAAAATCGTTCCAGCGGTCGATTCTGAAGCAGCGGCGAACACGCAGGGATTGACTGATGTCACCCCTGGTCACTGAGCCCTGGCAGACCCTTCATGTTCGGCGCTTGGCCTCGCCCGGACTCCAACCACACATGTCGCATTCACCGGCGCCGCATGGCCGCAAAATTTGAATAGAAACGCTTTTTATGTGGCCAGCCACTTGAAAAAAATCCAATTCAAATGAAGTGTGTGTGAATGTGTGTGTGCATGTGTGTGTGTGTGTGGGGGGGTTTGAACTGCAGCACTGCGAGGGGCAATAACGCGGCGTATCAGCCTCTTACACTGACAGCAGAGATCAATGCTGATCATTGCAGCTAATCCAGTAAGAAGTGCTATAATGTTAATCCCCAGGGTAAACAGTTCATCTGGAATGATATTCTGCGTGTTAAATAACTAAGCACGCTTTCTGGCAACTGTGCAGTCGTAAAACTGCTATTGTGTGTGTGTTTGTGTTTGTGCCACTCTCCGAGCAAAAAGCAATCAATGGGACGTAATGTTGAAAGACACTGACTCAGGAACAGCCAGCGGTAGACTTTTGATTCTGTCAGCAATTACAGAGCTGATGCTGACATGCCATTCACTTTGCTGCTGCTGGGCCTTTCTTGTGCACTGTTACATAACATGACATAACATTACTACTCTGTTATCTAACACCAAATCATTAACAGTAACTTAATCTCACATACAGCGGACTGTTCTCTACACTTCCTTTTCTTCTAACCAATAAAGAGTTAATTCACTCTGCATGATCTTCACTTTTTAAACAATTGAGACTTGAGACCTTTAAAAAAACACATGCTTCTTCTTCTTCTTCTTCTTATTATTATTATTATTATATTGTTATATTATTATTTATTTATTTATTTATTTATTTTTAATTATTT
>OMKZ01025985.1:21937-35164 GCA_900302535.1 Neoniphon sammara
CCAAAGAGGGGAGATAAAAAATGACTGGGAGAGGGGGGAAGCGCTGACACTCAGTGCACTTATTTTTCCCCCTCTCCGGGTCATTGTTTTTATTCCCCTCTCCCATTTCTTTGTTCTTGTTTAATATCTGGCCATTGACTGCAGCTCATTCCAAATTTATTGTATGCTAAGAATGGAATATACATACATGGTGCAGCCATATACTAAATGAAAATTTTTAGGGTGGTCGGTCCAAAAAAGGAAGCAGATCATAAAACAAGGAAACTTCGGACAAAAATATGAGCAAATATCCTTATCAAACAGAGGGAATTAGAAATAAAAGCATGACTCCAATAAAGGCCTGGTACCCTTTTGTCACCTTGACACCTTTTGACACCTTTTTTGTTTGTTCATTTCTTTTGAAGTGAGATGTTTCCCCTTTGTTTTTGTCATTTTTAAAGGCTGGAGGGCTTACCTGGGAGTGGGAGGCTTTTGGAGGGATGGGAAGAATGTCTTCTCCCAGAAGAGGATGAAGAGGAGGAGGAGGAAGAGGAGGAGGAAGGGCTTGAGTCTCCTTTTAGGCCTAGTTCATCTTTGAGCGAGCTAAACAGTTCTTCATGCCTTTGCATTTGTTGTTCCTCCAATGAAGACAATTTCCCTCTTCCACCCGTAGCTCCAGCACCCTGGCCTTGCCCCTGTCCTAACCCCAGAACGAGACCTGTTCCCTGGGTACTTGCTCCATGGCCTCCCCTTGACCACTCCATGGAACTCCGTGACTTCTTGGAGCTTTGATGTGGCAATATAGACGACGAGGACGATGCAGCAGAAGCAGGAGGTTGCATGGAAGTGACCGTCGAAGATGGGTTTCCCATCCTCTTCTCCCCACCTCCTTCTCCTCCTCCTCCTCCTCCTCCTGCTGCTGCTGTCCCCCCTCTCAGCCCCTCATTGAAGAGTTGTGTCTGCTGGGATTCGACCGTGTGCCTCTCTGCTGTTGAGGTGGCTGGGGTTTGCAGGTTGTTGGCCGTGCTGCTGCCTTTGGGGATTCCCACTAAGTGGCTCTGGTTGGAATGGCTGGTTAAAAGGTCTTTCATTTCCTCGTAGGAACCCAGCGTGTTCTGGACCCGACTGGCCAAAGCATCACCTTTATTAGTCTGGGAGGAGAGGATGAAGCAGAGAGAGAGGAAGAGACAGGAGAGAGGGAGAAAGAAAAAAAGTATTAATTAAGTCTTCCTTTTTTTCCATTTCTCAAGACTAGAGAAATGCCCTTTTTACTTGGCTGGAGAGGGACAGTGCGAGATAGATGGGGTGACCACTGACCGAACATCTGGACGAAATGATTAATTAAACACATGCCATCCTTAAGATGGCCTGGCCCTGGCTGAAGCAGCAAAATTAATAGGGCAGGTACCATTATTAGCCTGACCCCAGATTCACTAGCGATCAAGGATGGTGCAGATTATACTGATATATGATGGTCAACTGAAACTATAGGACATTCAAGTGCTGAAAATGCACATGTCAAGTGCACATGTCTCAGCAATATCCTCTTATACGTCTTAGGTTAAGAGGACATTTGTGGCACTAATTGTTTAGGTTCTCTAACAATGAAAGTACACAATTTGATCATTTAGCTTTTTTGGAAAAAAGGGCACAAAGACAAAAGCAATTAGTTTGAGCAGGCTATATTTGGCACTAGAGTCTTGTAAAAAGACACCATGGTCAAGTGTTAGAAGAGCAGGGGAAAGTGAAGGCAGGCCTACTAAACAGCACCATTCTACCTGAACAATGGATCGTGTAGCTGTCATTAATTATAGACTAATTGTGTCGAATTATGCAAGATCTACAGCCTGTAATTTTATCATGACAGTTCATCATGAATTACAAATGAGGATCACCGAAAATGTTGAATTTAATCAATGTGAAATACTGCCGTGTGGTTTTATCATACATTACTTTTGTGGTTCACTAAAAGATTTTTCTCTATTACACGCGGTGCACAGTTCACATACAAGGCACAGCACAACCTGCACTCAATAATCACCCCTGTGTGAACAAGGAGTGATGGTGTTAAATAATGTCACAAAAGATTTCATGGTTGAAATAAGATGATAAAATAAATAAATAAATAAAAACACCCAGTTTTAAAGAGATGATTTAATTCTCTACATTTGGAGAAGTTCACAAAAGTGAGTCACTATTCTTGCGTAGTAATAACTTAAGCAATCTTGGGGGTCTATACGTATATCAAGTTAGATGTTATGATAATTATAAAGGCCAACACTTGGGTGCAGCTCCACTTAACACCATGCAGCTATTCACATCAGTTTGAGCCTGTCATGGTCATTCTCCCCCTATTTTCCAAGGGATCGTAAAAAAAAATTGTTGTGCATCACTTGTAAATTCACAAGAAAAAAAAAGGCATCACCAGGCATGACCAAGAACACAAACTCTGAGTTGTTTCTTCTTATGACTAACTTCCCTGGAAAGCATGAATCTTGCCTACAGTATGCGTGGGTGTTTTTTTTTTTTTTACTAATAGGAAACATCCTCAGTCAATAGCCAAATAATGTAATAACCGCCAATGATCCATGGAGATGCCTTATTACTGAGGAGGGGATACTGTGTGCGTGTATGTGTGTGCATGTGTGTGTGTGTCGGAGAAGCATGTGTTGAATCATGTGCGTGTTAGAGATATATAGGCTTTGCTAAGATACACCACCTTACAAATTAGCGTAACACCATCCTAGTATTTTCCCTAATAGAGGGCAATGTAAACATCATTTGAGGGTAATTCCAAGCCATGTGAGATCCTGTTTTCATAATCGGATTGCTCTTTGGTCTGAGACTAGTCTAAAGCAGTCTAAGCAGGTGAAACTGAAATGCATGGCTTGGTTTCCTGCTAGAAGCTGCACAACAATCAGCAAATTAAACCAACAGCAAGGCTGAGGAAATGGAAGTTGGACAGGATAACACATTGTCTTCAAGTTCTCACGGCTCTGTGGTCTATACAAACCAAGTTCTCACCACCATGTGGACTGAAATAGCATTTATCACCCTTATCGCCTATCTGTATCTCGCTCTCATCTGCCATGTCTCTCTTCCTTGTCTTCTTCATTTTTTACAGCCTAATGAAACAGAAACACCATGAAAATAGCAAGAGAAAACAGAGCAAAGAATCAGGGCTTATTTACAAAAGAATGATACAAGGAAGTAGGGAGTTGCATTCAAATAATCTTAACAGATGTATTTCTGTGTGTACACACACACACACACACACACACACACACACACACACACACACACACCGTGGCGAGCCAAAGTTAGCTGTGAATAAATTAGCCCATCTCTTCTCCATCCCGGGCTCATGAATAAAAGATTGGGTGGCTGAAGAGGAACAGAAAACACATTTACAGAAGAGCAAAATGGAAAACAGAGGAGAAGAGGAGGAATGAATACCTATGTGTGTGCATGTGTGTGTGTATGTGTGTGTGTGTGAATAGATCATCCCAAATAGCTGCTAACAGCATAGCACTCTTTAACAGGATTAGAAGAGGGATTAGCTAATAGCTGACAGAGAGAAAGAATACTGGAGAGAGGGAGAGAGAGGCAGAGAGTGACGGACAGCCACTCCAGATACAGAAAAGGAGGAGAGAGGAAGAAGAGGTAGAGGAGGGAGAGATAAAGCAAGACAGAGAGTGAAGACAGACACATGACAGGAAAGAAAACTGGTGAAGGAGGGAAAGAGACTGGGTTTAAAAGGTTACGCAAATCACAAGTGGTGATTATAATGAAGTAGGGTTAAGCAGGGGCAGTGGATGAACTGGTAAAGCACACAGAGGAAGACAATTAGATGGAAAGAGTTGGAAATATGAAAATGCAGGCAGCTCTTGGGCATCATCCCTTCAAGTTTCATTAAAATCGGACTGGCCGCGTGGCACCAGTCAAAGTTTGAAATTTTGTCCTGTGATTATACCGCCCCCATCAGGCCAGGGGTTGTAATTAATAAGGATTGCTGGATGTGTGTAGCACGTTTCGTGTCAAGTTAAATTTGACGCTTAACTATAGCCAGGGTTTGTACAGCCTCCCAAAGGGAAAATTCAAGCACTTTCAAGGTCCTTAAACCAAGATTTCCAGGATCTCGAAGCCTTTGATCATCTAATCTAAATTGTTACTTTGAATGCAAATGTGAAAAAGCGAAGTTTACAGAATTTTTTTTTACCCACAGCAATCAATTTATATTGTCAATTTTTATTTTTTAGTTTGTAGTTTTGATCATGATTATTTAATGCTTGCTAATTTCTAGAGTACGGGATTGTTTCAAATATTAAAAGATTTTTTGCTAGATTATGTTGAAAATCAAGCATTTTTCAAGGAGTATATTTAATTCAAACATATTCCTAACCTTGAAAATGTAACAGTTAAAACTGAGCATTTTCCAAACTTTCACGACTTGTACAAACCCTGCGTAACTCCCACATTTAGGCCGGTCAGTGTGATTTGTAAGAATAGCTTGATGTGAGTAGGAGGAGTCTTGTGTCAACAGGACAGAGCAGTCAGGGCCTTTCCAAGTTAAAAAATTTGACCTTTGATTATCGCGCCCAGTCAGGCCAATGAGTGTTGGCGATACTGCAAAGATCTACAAAATAGAACCAGTAGTCTTCCTGAATTTCACTGCATTACTTATTTGGAAGCAGTTAGTTAGAATATGGAGGCATCCAGGATTAGAATAAGGATCGGAACAATCTCTGATATACTATCACCATAAAACTGTAAGCAGTTTCTCACTGAAGTGCCCAAGTGTCCTCTGTGCTCAGACACAGCAAAAGTTAAACAAATTCTGTCAGGATTCAAAGCTGCTGTGTCCCAAGGTCGACACACTTGGTAGCATAAGCAAGTGCTGGAGCGCCTCGCTGTAGCAAATGAGAGTTAACAAAGCGAAATCAATTCTTTACACAGGGGCAGACGGGGCAAAAAATAATGGGCCCGGACTTCATGCATGCCAAGCTTACTTACAGCTGAAAGAAAGGAACAAATATGTTGCTTCTCTGCTACCTTAAAACGGAATGGAACGGAAAACAAAACAAACCAAACCCTCACAAATGTCCTCAGGAAGAGTTTAAAGAGAAAAAAATCCTAACAGTAGTCCATATTGATCTAAAAACCCGCTATTGAGTCAAATTTGTCAGGTAGTCAAGTCATCAGATCGAAGTGCATTAGTGTACAAATAACAAAAAACACTGTTGGTTGATGTTAGCAACCAGATTTAGCGCAGCTTTAAACAGCACTGGTTGTACTATAAAATATTGCCAGTGTTTCATTCATTCATTCATTTCATTTTTAAATCCATCATCCATCCATATACATATCTACAGTGTTGTGCTAGTTACTAAAAAATAGTAATTAGTTACTGTTACTAGTTACTTCATTAAAAAAGTAACTCAATTACTTTACTCATTACTTCCACCAAAAAGTAATGCGTTATTGTGAAAAGTAACTTTCAAGTTACTTTGTAAATGTCTACTTTGAAATGCTGCAAAGGCTAATGTGCCTACAGCTTTAATTTTAGTAATGTTGCAGTAAGGCCAGCCACCTGGACAGGCTATCTTGCTAACCAGCTGCCTGAAAGCAGGTGACTCGACAGCAAAGTGTGCTATTAGTTTGTCAAGTTGTACCTGAGTCACAGGAGTTGGATGATTAAAATCCAGCCTTGTTTGCTTTGGTGGAGTGGCTTGAATGACTTCAGATGTGCCTGGGTCTTTAGCAGCTAGCTTGGTGCAGGCATGTTGCTTGCCCAGGTGCTTCAAAAGGTTATAATTACTGTTTTTTGCAGTGGACAGAACCTTTGAGCCAGAGCACAAGTTAAATTTTACTAAAATATCCTTGACCCGCTGTCAGCTGGCATCATGCATCTCCAAACATATGAGATCAGATGAACAGGAAGTGTAAACTACGCATCTCCACAGCTGGCCAAAATGAATAAGTTCATCTAGCTACATAAAAAATAATGAAGTAACGAGCCTTTCGGTAACAGCAATTTAGTTACTTAATTTAAAAAATGTGTTAAGAGTACTAGTTTCTTCCAAAAGTAACAGAGTCACTGTAACGCCTTACTCTGTAACATGTTACTTTGTAACAGGTCAGTCTCAACACTGCATATCTATCCCTCTCACCTTGTACGGTTCTCCAAACAAGTTGAATCCAGTTGAGAACAGGTCTTCATCCTGTTGGACCTCCTGGTTCCTCCTCTCCCATTCTCTTCTCTTCAGGGCGCTGCGCTCCGACTCCAGATGACTGGGAGGACACACACAGAACAGCTTGTTACCATTCCTCATCGAGGTCAGCACATAGCTTGCAGCTAATGAGACAGTTGGTTTTAATGAGTATCGCTAACAAGTCATTTCTGGGTCTGCAAAGGGCAGCTGCTGATTTTGTATTTACTCAGTCAGTCAGTCAGTCGAAACACCAGTTATATGTTCATGTATACAGCGAGTATTTTCTTGTACAGTTCCACGTCAGTCTTGTCCAAAATGACCTAAGTGACCGGGTTCTTTACAATCCACAGTACAATTGTTTGGCTCTACTTGGATTATTATCCATAAGCAGTTTGGAATCAATTTATGTCATTTTATGCATTTTTGGAGCTGTAAAGAAACACTTCCTGTTGTTTTGGAGAAGGACGACATGAAGTGCTGTAGTGCTCCATCAGACATATAAACAAGTATGAAGGCAAAATTTGTATTCTTGGTTGAACTATTCTTTTGAGAAAGGGATACGCAGGTAAAAAATACCCAACTTTGTCGCTGTTGTCAAATAGTATATTTTAGGTTACTAATAGCAGTATTTAGATGAACTTATCAAAACTGGCTCTCTGACATTGCTGTGAATATAACAAGCTCTCCAGATGGACCCCAAGCTGACTTACAACAGAGGCCTTCTGTCTCCCAGTGAAACAGATATACTGATATTCCCTTGTCTATTAAACACTTGAGCAGTGGCTTACGTGTTTGTTACAAAAATAAAAAAATATGGGCCATCGCTTGTCTTCTAATATCTGTTCCTTGCACAAGGCCTCTGACTGAGTTAGTGTTTGTTGCTTTGCTCAGCACTTCAAAATGGATTCCAGTACCTGTAAAATTGTTTGTAAAGATGTTTGATCTTAAAACCCCATCAAATGGAAATTTCATGCTACAACAGTCACTGTTACAAAAGTCCCCAACTGCTAAAATAAACTAGACTTGGTGAGCTGCTTTGCAAGCTGGTGAAAAAGTTGGATTGTAGATACATCACCAGAACTTTTTATCCAACACATAGTTTCAACCAACAATATAATTGGTTAAAAACACACTGCAGCTGTAGTGAACATTCCCATAAAGTTCAGCTGCCTGTGCTGTGCTAAGTCATGCAGCAAGCTAATGTGAAGTCGTAACTCTGCAGTTGGCATGGTGGGACTTAAATCAAGTAGTGTTACTTGCAAAGTAAAATGGCTCCTGTTTTGTACGGTGGCCATAAAGTGCAAAACACAACGACATTTATCAAAACACAACATTTCACAAAATACGACATTTCACAAAACACAACGACATTTCACAAACCGGAAACAGTATGCACAACACAGGAAGTAGAAAGCACATTTTCAGTACAATATGGAATGAAATGTCATTGTGTTTTGTGAAATGTCGTAGTGTTTTGATAAATGTTGTGTTTTGATAAATGTTGCTGTGTTTTGTGAAAAGTCATTGTGTTTTGATAAATGTTGTGTTTTGTAAAATGTTGCTGTGTTTTGTGAAGTGTTGCTGTGTTTTGTGAAGTGTTGTCGTGTTTTGTGAACTGTCGTTGTGTTCTGCACTTCAGGGCCACCGTAGTTTTGTGTTGTAAAGCAATATTCCATTGTGCTATAAAGCAATCCAGCAGGTTTTGGCCACATCTTAAACACAATGATCCTGTTTATGGCAATTAAAATAATGTCCAAAAGATACCAGGGTAATTTATTCATTTAAAGTTTTCCAATTCCAAATTTCCAATGCAGGTACAGTGGAGCTTAATAAAAGAAAAAGTTTCAGCAATCTAAGACATCAATGTGCAACGTTTTGGTGTCAGTCTCTCAGAATCAAAGAGCATTTTGCTCCGACATTCAGAAATTATACAGGGAGAAATCCATTGTTGAAGAGAGAGAGACCGATTTGCAATGCAATGCAGCTACAAGCACGCTATTGTTTTCTGAGTAAAATTAGAAGGTAGTCTGCACTCAAGACTCAACGGGTGTGTCAAGCAGTTCAAACCATCGCAAACTTAAGAATAAGGCTCTCATACTCTGAAAGGATGCAAAGTTTGTTTTTTTTATTTACATGGCTGAATACAAAAAGACCAAAACAGACTAAAATCCTCACTTTTTATAATTTTTGTCTGTAGACTGAAGACTGAGAATGAATGGATTAAATGGATGAATGGATTAAAAAAAAAAAAAAGGAATTATCCTTTAAAGGAATACTCCAACGTTTTGGACAAAATATCCTTTTCCAACTTACCCAGACTGAGACAAGATGTTTTGACACCATTTTCACCTCTGTATGTCCAATGAAAAAATAAACCTTACAGCAACTATGAAGCTTTCTTATTTACACAATGTGTCAGGTGTATTTGAAATACATGCCTTGGATTTTTCAGCAGCTATAGTTATTTTTTTTACTTTGACGGAGATAGGCTAATGACTCCTGTAGACTTTAAGTCTTTATGCTAAGCTAACACGAAATGCTACCCATTGGAACCAAACCAGTGGATGTAAAGAGGTGAAAATTTATTTTGCCCAAAATTTTGGAGTATTCCTTTAACTATCAAATATGCTGGACAAGTCAGGAGGGAGGCGCGCCAGCCACAAACTCAACCATTAAATTATTTCTCATTCCACATTTTTTTGTTTATTGAGCCTAAATGGTCTTCATCTAGATTGTTCTTGGTCAGTTTCTATTATTGTAGCATTTAACTATAAATATTCACATTTTAGCTGTGTCACACAACAGGATTTTACTTTGTCTGCATACAGTGATATATATGAGTAAATCCTATGATTTTAAGACAACACTAGCATAACACAGTAAAGCCCATATAAGCAGTGCTTCTGAGTACATTATGCTATAAGGTATGGTTGCTAGCAACTTGCTTGCTAACGCTAGCTAAGTATGCAGCTAGCTCAACATTGCTGAGTTTTCCCTGTAAGAGATTAAGGTAACTCATCTACCAGGGAGCCTGAGACCTTAAATTACATTCAAATGAACTGACAGTTCATTAATAATTATTAATTAATTAGGTCGATATACCTGACAAATGCACCACTGTATCGTACAGAAACTGGACATGTTCTTTCTCAAATTAGTTTTTATATTTAAAGTTATTACTGGTAGGTCTTGAAACTTGATGCCTTTCACAATTATTTCATTCCCTAATCATATTTTACCGTGGCTGTTGGAAAGACACTCATCATTTTTGGCGCTATTATTTAATTTTTTTTGACGATTTTTTGAAAGTGACTAGCCCTGCACTTTTTTATTGGGATGACATCTTTACCAATGCAGTGAGCTCTTCAAGAGTCTGAACCACTCACCCTCTCCTTCTGCAGACTACAGACAAGATTCATGTATACAGAGGTGACATGACTTGGAATAAACTTGTGTTGGGATAGTTATTTTTCTTACAGCACAAGATGTGTTTATGCAACCCAGTATCACGCCCATTCGTGAAAAAGTTACGAAATTTAATCTATTGATTCATGTTCACGGATACGGATTTTCATTTTTTTCATGGCAGGCAGCACAACTTTTAAATCAATGCATTTCAATTGGGGGCATGTTTCATGCCTCAATTTCGTTTTTGTTTTTTTGTTTTTTTAAATCTGTAAATATTTGACCCATTCTGTAGATATGCCTACATCTTTTCTCAAGCCTAACTGAAATCCTTGGATATGAAGAAAAGAACAGACCATGCAAAACATTCACAATCAATGAAATCAGTACTTTGTGTATGGATGTTACATATCTATCTATCTATCTATCTATCTATCTATCTATCTATCTATCGACCTGCAGTTGATTTCAAATGGAATCCCTTGGTAAATCCCATTATGTCACTGGAATGCTTGCACTTGAAATGCTGCACAGATCCAAAAGAGAAGCACAGTGACTCAATACAGATTCCCTTCGAAATCAACTTTAGGCAGATAGATAGATAGATAGATAGATAGATAGATAGATAGATAGATAGATAGATAGATAGATAGATAAATTCAGCTCAGTCAGTCAAACAGCAATCCTTCACCTCATATTGAGTGATGCTTGCTCAGTGAGTATTAGTTACAGTTTTGCAGCTGTGGTGGATAATCTATGTGTAACAAAAAATATTTTATTTACTTGCGAATATTAGACACAATAAATGCATGAAGTAACACATAGAATTTTAATATACACGTTAGTGATCCAGTCTACTCAACATGTTGAAATTTGCCAGCCGTGTGTTCACATAGCCCCTATTGTTTGCCTAAATTCTGTTTTTCCATGTTGTGCTGTATTATTTTTCTCTGCAGCAATGACCCACTTTCCTCACAGTGATCATTTTGTTTTGTATTAAATTGACAGAATTTTTGATACAAGGGCTGACCGCATATGTGAAAAGTAAACATCATTACTACATGTATTTCTGAGCTGGTTTGTTTACATTCTGATCAAAGAGATGCAGAGAAATCATTCCACGCTTACACGTCTTACCCCTCCAGACACGATGCACGTACAATTATATTTCATGTACAGTTAGCGTAATGAACCTTTTGAACACCTGAACAGACGTATTAAACTGCCTGACCGTCCTCGGAGAAGGAACAGTGCTCCGAAACTGTCGGATGATAAACACTTTCCTAACCTTAACCCTCGCATCATCTGCACACCAGCTGCAAACAGAATGATGAAATGCAGCCACAATCTCACTCTGAGCACATTTCAAACTGAAATGCACATAGAAGTGATGAGAAAAGAAAAGCTCTCTTCAACTGCATAATGATGCACATCCAATATCCCAAATCAACATACTAAAAAATACCTTCAAAATAGAACCGAGCACCTCATTTAGAAAGCATGCACCGGAATTAATTTGACTGGTTTTTAGTTGAAGTAAGCAGTTGAATCCAGGCCCTTGTTTGATTCCATCTAGTCAGTGGCTGAATGCTTTAAATGCATTAAACTACCCTCTACAGCTAAATAGTTGAACATTTAGATTTAAATTTATGTATTTTGAGACTGTACAAGCATTCATAGTCCATGCTAACACAGAAGAAAAACTCTTATTTTTTTTTCCCCCACAGTTACATTTTCATTGAGTTTTCTCATCTAGATAAACTGGGCAGGTGTGATTGTTCCCATAGTGGATTTTGCTCACAACTGCATTAAACCAAAGTTCAAACCTGTTTTTTTTTGTATATTGGCATGATAGCGTGATAAAATGCCACATTCAAGAGCTTAAAGGGATAAGAAATGTGAATACACGAAAAACGTAGATGGTCAAATAGATTCCAGCTTTCATCTTTAAGTCATTTGAAGTCAGACAATATCCTCCTATTGCAACAATACCCTACTGTGCCCTAGTTTCACACCAAACAAACAAGTCACTTTCCAATTCAATGTGAATGGAGCAGCTCAAGGTTTCGCCTGTCTCGTGTTGTTGACACAGATTAGAGTCTTTATTCCCTTGTTTCTGGCTTCAGGAAAGAGCTGTTCACGAACAACAAATATTAGCAGAAAGGTCTAAGAACATAGGAAACACATCTGTGAATTCTGTTATGAGGTGGATTGTGCCTTTAGCCTTGCAAATAAATAATTCACAATGATATACAGTGATTCCACCGAATAAAGCCAACAGTGTAAAATCCAATTCAATGGTAACAAATCCAAGAGTATCACACTTTCTCCTTGTTTCTATTTAGAGAGGTTGGACAGAGAGATTGGGGCTTAGAAGAAAGAAAGAAAGAAAGAAAGAAAGAAAAAGAAAAAGAGAGAAAGAAAGAAAGAGAAAGAAGGATGGATGGATGATGGCTGGAGATTAATAACAGCAGTGATATCAGCAGTCGGCATACTGTCGATGTTGATATTTTGTGTGAATGAAAATGTAGCATTGGCAGCTTTCTTTCCTACCACTCTGCGTCTGTGTATTTGCATGTGTGTGTGTGCGGGTGCGTGTGTGTGTGTGTGTGTGTGTGTGTGTGTGTGTGTGTGTGTGTGTGTGTGTGTGTGTGTGTGTGTGTGTGTGTGTGTGTGTGTGTGTGTGTGCATGTATAATGTGCGTGTGTGTGTCCTGAAGTAATGCTGATAGCCAGAGTAAGCTCTGGGAATTTAATCTCACTGGAGCTATGCTGCGCTCCCCTGATAACACATACACACACACACACACACACACACACACACACACACACACACACACACACACAAGCACACCCCTCTCTCTGACACTGTATCCTCTCTCTCACTGCTGGTTGAAAGTGAACGAGTGATACTCTCCCTTCCTCAACAACTGCTGCTGAGGTGCCCTTGAGCAAGGCACTTAACCTCCAAGTGTTCCACTGTCACTGTACAGTGGCTTAGACTGTGGCTGTACTAGTGTGTAACTGTATGACCACGAAGAAGGGCCTCCTTCTCCTGCCTTTAGATAAGATTAGATTAGAGTAGATTAGATTAGATTAGATTACAATAGATTAGATTAGATAACATTACACTGCATTGGATTATATTAAATTTCATTCACTGTATTAGATTAGATCAGATCAGATCACATTAGATTAGATTACAATAGATTAGATTAAATAACATAACATTGCATTGGATTACATAACATTAGATTCTCTAGATTAGATTAGATCAATTCAGATTATATTAATTAGAATAGATTAGATAAAATAACATTACATTGCATTACATTATACTGGATCACATAACATTAGATCACATTAGATCACATTCAAACAGATTTCCTTAGATTAGTTTAGATTAAATTAGATTTTCTTATATTAGATTTCAATAGATTTCATCAGAGTTCATTAAATTTGATCACATTAGATCACATGAAATTACATTCAATTAGATTAGATTAGATTAAATCACATGAGATTACATTCAATTAGATTATATTAGATTATTTTAGATTTAAATGATTGACAACTGGGCCACTGCAGCAGCGAGTACTATATATATGTATAAGTAGTACTGTGTACATAAA
>OMKZ01026000.1:6491-18559 GCA_900302535.1 Neoniphon sammara
GTCCAAGTTGCCCTGAAGCAGCCTGCGTGGCATGCGAGGCTGTGCCAGCTCAGTCGCCCTGCACTTCCTGCTGAGCCCATCTCCGAATTCCCCAACCTCTCGCTTCCAGTCCAAGGCTCCGCTGTGCCCTTAACTCCGACCCGGCCAGCGGGGCCTCGGCCCCCTCCGGCCCCCTGCAGCCTGTTACCGAACCACCACACAACCCACCGTCGCTCTGCCTGCTTTCTCTCCATCACTGTCCCCTCCTCGCCACCTGAGGGTACGATTCAATCACCTCTGACCCAATCCATCTTTTAATGATGTTCGGACACTCCAAGGCCCACCTGCTCCCCATAAACGCCTCTTCTCACAGTTTGTATTTTCTCCTCTTCGTGTCTACACCAAAACCCAGCCTACGCAGTGTGTGTGTGTGTGTTTGTGTGTGTGTGTTTGTGTGCATGAGCATCCCCTGCAGCTTTTCCCCCTATTCCCTTCCCTTTGGAGACCTTGACCAATTTTTGGTTTGTTTATGAGTGCGTGTTGTGAGAGTCCGGAGGAGGCGAGCCATGTGCCAGGAAAAACATATGGCACTGCTGGGATACAGACACCTGCCGCTGCACCAGTGAGAGCAGTTTCAAAATCATTAGGAATTAAAGGAATTTAATGACTTCACAAACAATGCAGATTCATTTCCTGGGTGGTTCCCTTTACCCCCACATGGGTAACTTATCCCTTTTTCCAATGCAACCTGGTGTGCTCTGTGAATGTGTGTGTGTGTGTGTGTGTATGAGAGAGAGAAAGAGAGAGGGAGGAGGTAGCAGCGGGTAAGAGTGAGGAGAGATTATTACATGAAACAGCACGAAATCATGCGAGAGAGAAAAATGTTGCAAGTTAAAATTCTTTTTAATTGACTAATATGACTCCCGATTGCCTCTGTACACCGAAAGCTGAGAAAACAAGACAACCATATGACTTACTGCGGCTCCGGCTCCCCACCCATCACTTTAATGTGCTATTGATCACCTTCACATCATTATACACATGCAGGACAGGCAGGAATGATGACAATCTTCTCACACTGCTGTTTGTGAAACACGTTATGTTATTGATCGATTTTTGCCCAGCATTACATTCCAGACATGAAAGCTGCAGATGTACAGCTGCTATGAGTCGAACCTTTGGCTGCAGTCTACAGGCGTGTGTGTGTGTGTGTGTGTGTGTGCTTGCCATCTGGCTGTGTGGTTTTCAGGTAAGGGGAAGTGCTTCACCCTGCGCCCCCAGGCATCCAGCGATCAGATGCGTCTTGGGCAGGGAGGATGATTGGAAAAAGCGTTGGACTCCCTCGCTTTAGCATTCAGCGTCTGCTGCAGCCGCTCACAAATCCATCTTCAAGCACAAATATCAGGGGGTCTTTTAATATCTATCCAAGCAACCTCCTATGGCCTGTCACAAACTGCTGCCAATAAGAGAGGCAGAGATGGGCAGAGAGAGGGAGACTAACAAAGACAAAGACACGCTGCAGTTACATTTCTTGGAGGCAGAAATAATCTCGTTGTTGGAAATTCGTGCAGCCAAAGAGCAGCCGATTTTCAGACGCACATGAGCTAATTGGAATGGCAAACAAGGAACTCTGATCGAAATATAAATAAAACATAAATAATAACTTATTTTTTCAGTCACTCATGATCTTGGAAGGTCAGCAGGTTACCTATCTTACATAAAGATAGCTAAAGAATAAAATGGGTCAATACAGTATGTTAGCTAACTAGCTTACCTGGATATAGCTACAGGCTGGAGTTCCCAGAGCTCTGTATTCCCTCATATAACATTTTCAAACAGTTTCATACATTATTTACTGAACATGTTGTTGTCAATATGCAGGAGGACATACACATTATGGATATTATTCCTCTTTTTGAGGGAACATAGGATTGTGTAGCTGCTAATGTTTCATGTTGTGTATTGATGTAATGGCCAGTGAAATACAGCAAAACCTTTAGTAAATATTAAAACTCATTATAATTTTATATTAGCATTTATATTAGCAAGCCTATATAAATTATTATTCTTTTTACATTGAGGGAACATGGGGCTGTGTTCAGCATTACACAGAGGGAGCACAAGATGGACCCTGCTGCAGGCTAGCATGGCTGCCATGAACTTGAAAGGTCTGCAGATCTATAGATTAGCTAATACAGTACCATGGCTGGATTGAACATGGAGGGTCTGTTAGGCTATAGCTAACCTATAACTCAATATGGGTAGACTGTATTTTTCCAATTAGTCGCAAGAGCGCAACACAACAGCTTCCTCCTGTGTGACGTCTTGGGCCAATGAGGTTTAACTCAAACGAGACAATTTCTGCCTCCGAGAAATGTTTGTGTGACTGAAACTCCAATCTGTGGCTGCACAGACACACGCCAAGGCAAAATTAGACTGATGCTGGAGAATCAGTGATCCGAGTCCACTTGTAGATTGCTGATGTTTCCCGTTTTGTGTTTTGCTCACATGTGAGTGTCATGTTTATGCATGTCGGATAAGGCTGCAGCAGCCAGATGTGTCCGCTGACTTTATATCTAAAGGAAATGTGGGTAAGTCACTCAGTAGTGTCAGTAATTATACCACCAGGCTTTACTAGGGCTATCTCCCACTTGGTACAGCTGTCCAAACCTGCTTGACAATGCAAAGCACAGAGTAGTTAGTGTATTCATATCAGACCGTGTGTTGCAAAGATTTGCATTTAGTGCACAGTGTGTGTTGGAGTGTGTGAGGGGGGAAAAGGTGTGAGTGTGTGAGAAACAGACAGAGAGAGAGAGAGAGAGAGGAGGCAGGTTGTTGTGAGACAGAAGGGGAGTCAGTATTTTGATTAAACATTCATGAAGGCTCAGGAGGAGCCACTTACTGTCAGGTGCTAATTAAATAAAGGTCACCTACTCCCGTTTTGTTTATTGAAACAAGTTGTTACCTAAACTACTGTACAAGAATCTGGCCTTGTGCGATTATGTTGAATAATAGCTGCAGCATCTGTATTCAAATCGATAAAATTGTCTCCAATGAAATCAGGAACTGGAAGCAAATGTCTGCGGGGTTTAAAATGGTCAAGATCAGCTGATCTATGTTGCATTTGGAGTTAGAAAAAAAATAGTCTTTTTAGAAGTATTTTACAAATACATAATATTATTTTACAAATGTAGACTATTGTTTTGTTTATTAACTATTAGTAAGCCTTTGCATGGAAGAGGGCTAAGCTAGAAGCACAGATACAGCCAATGTACAAGAATCATTTTCCTTGTGTTCCTGCAGCAGCACTGCTAAACTTAAACAGAAATGCCGGTCACTTTTTGTATTAATGTAGAACAGATGCAAAGTATACAAGTACGTTTCACGAGGGACTTCTTTAGTGACTCCCACTCAAACAATAGTAGTGCTGCTACTCATTGCAATTATGCGTTATGCCGTGATTTAATGTGGCTAAAGTGGCTCTCTGAAGAAAAAAAAATGTGAATAATGCTGATATAAAATTGTAATGAGTTTTAATATTTACTAAAGGTCTTGCTGTATTTCACTGGCCGTTACGTCAAATAGCTCAGGCCGCCCTGGGGCAGGAAATATTTCACCGCAGCCCCATCATACTGGTTATCACAACTGAACCTATAAATAGTTAAGAGAAACTTATTTAAACTTAGCAGCTAATCCCCGTGGTGTGGATGAATCCCAGCAACTGATGGAGCATGCCTCTCCTATTAAGTGCTCTTTCTCTGAGTGTATCGAACTGAATCTTGATTAACAATTGTAATCAATCCCAGGCCTTTACCCCCTCAAGCCCACTCACAGTGGGAGCCAATCTAGAAGGCTGTGAATATTTGAGCACATTCACCACATGCTGCCTGCTATCATGAACCCAATGCACTTAGCACCAATCATGTGAAGGGTCATGAATGCTGAATAGCGACAATCAGCAGACTGACCGCAAGTGAACCGAGGGAGGAAGTGGGCTGAAATCTCTCTGGATCTTTAAGATGACTCGGCCCCGGCAACCGGCTTGATATTTCTTTTATTTTTTTTTATCTTAAATAAGGGCTTGCAGCTTCAAAGCGTCATCCCCTCGACTGACGTGATGGCTGGTACTTTTTAGGCTTGCAATAAATCAAAAGGCAAACAGCACAGTAAGCTAATTATTCCCGGGTTTTAGGGATTGTGTGCTCAGAGCTGCAGACCTACCTACGGTCTTTCTGCATGCTCAAATATTTGCCTAGCGATCATGTTTGTTTGGGTATGTGGCCATTGATTTGCTGTGCAAACAAATTCCTTGAGCAAGACCAAAATAGCACGTTCCACTTCAGTAGCTGATTCACATTAAAGGAGGGGCCGAGGAGGAAGTGTTGACAGAAAATAACACCTTATCTCAAAAGCCCAACAATGCTTATGAGGCTAGGAGAATGTTAAGTGCTGTCTCAAACAGTGGTGTGATGCATGGGGGGGGTTCACTGATTAATATGTTAATGTGTACAGTTCAATGGCAAGGCAGGTATTCTGATATGCTGGCTGCAGCAGATAGTCAGATAGAGAATATTGCTCCTTACTGTTTAATTGTAATTCTTCTTTCTTCATCCTCTCAATATATGATCAATCGACGTTATTCATTTGTGCTGGGAACACTCAGCCATAAACAATCTTCTCTCCACCATCTTCATTACTTTAATCTGGATGCAAATGCAGCCAATTTGACCATAAATGTGGACAAATGTGGGAAAATTTGTAGCTGAGGCCTGCTGACTGCCACATCATCCACCATGCATACCAATTACGTCCTGGAAGAAGAGTCTGTCCCTCTATCCCTCCTCTCCCTCTCTCCCCCTCTCTCTCTCCCTCTCTTTCTCTCTCTCTCTCTCTCTTTCACCCCCCTCTCTCCATCCTTCCTGTCTTCGGTTTAGCAATAGACATCGCATCTCTCTTAACATTACACTCACATTTTTCTGAGGCATCACCAAGAGGGAAAGGTTGAAAATCACGTTAATAATAGCTGCATGGCTAGGACAAAGGGGAGGGTGTGTATTTATTCATTTATTTTATAGCTTATTAAGAACGGGCCTCAAGGACCCGCAGGCGTCATTGCCTTGATAGGCGTGCTCACACAGCTTTGCCCTTGGCTGCAGCCAGAGGTGTGTGTTACTGCATGTGACTGAACATGATATGAAGTATAGACAGGCTGTTTTCCAAGGGAACCTATTTCAACCATGATAGCTTTCTGGCATAATGATACGTTTAATAAGACTAACATGAATGAGGAATATACTACACTGTTCATGCATACATAGAATAAAACATCTATGTAGGAAATGAAATGGCATATTACAAATGGCGGTGTCTTTAGGGTTTGTGCCTTTAGGCGTGGCAATAATGTGTTAATAGATTCTCTCTCACTGCATGCTCAGTAAATAACTGTGACAATGTTGATGCTATACAACATACACACTATAAAATAAGGTTTCATAAAGGTCTTTTAGCTCAATGGTATGGATTTACTGTGAGCTATTTAGTGTTTTATTCATTTATTTTATGAAAAGTGGTTATTGCAAGGGAAGCATTTGTCCTCTTGCTGATGGCAAAGAGTTGATTTAAATCAATCAAAAAGGGAGACTCTGCCACATTAACTGCCATCAGTATGAAGTAGTACACATAATTTATTTTCTTCTTTTCTTCCACAGAGGGTTCAAGGTAAGCTCATGCATGGGATTGAGCCAGAACATCTGAAAAGGGCTTTGTGTTGCTCCCATAAGGGTTCTGCAAAAGCTAAACACAAAAAACAAAACAAATACTTGCACTGCAGGGGCATTTAGCAATATTTCCTAAAGTGGGCATCATTAAAAATAAAATAAGTCAGAGTTACATCAGCGGTTGCAAATAAAGTCAAGACTTGCCTTCTTTATACATTCATTGAAAAGTGCCTTTACAGCTCACCTTTATGTATTCCTCTGAGCTAAAGGATGTTAAACTATTTGACTTTCCCCCTCTTCAGTGAACAAACACTTGTTTGATGGGTGGGATCAAGTGTGCCCTGTGGGTAGACGCAGCTCCTCGCCACCCCTATGAGATCTGGATGTTTTTCTCATCCCAGAAACACTGGAAAACACAGTTGCACTGTTCAAAAGATGCAAAGATTTTTTTTTTCACTGTGAGTGTTAAGCTTTTGTACATGTTAAGCTCCTTCTTGGCATGTGTGTCTGAATATGTCCCCAGAGTGAATTATCCCACCTCAGTTGTCTTAAGATGTGATGTGTGAAAATAAGTCAAGGCCAACTAATTGATTTAGTGAGTGTCCCAGGGGTTTCTCTTAATCCAATTATTTGAGTGCACTTAATGATTTTAATCCAGTTTCTGAGATGGAAACTAAATATTCTGCTTTATTTTCTCGTTAAACAACTGCTGCACTGCAGATGGGAATGTAAGTTATCGGGCAGGCTGGCGTGCTGCGGTGTCTCATGCCAATGACATCATCAGTAAAAGATGTGACACTATCATTCCTTAAAATCAATGCTATGGCCAGGAAGCTGAGCAGATCCCAGCACATATGACCAGTAATGACCGATTTGGAGTCTTTTCCAGAAGCACGGTGTCAGATTTGGGGCTCAGGTGTTACAGAGGTGTGCAATTCAGCAAGACAATTACCGCAAAAACCTGACCAGTGCTCTGTGGGCCTGTAAATGAATTTCCTCTATTTCACTCCTGGCAAGAATTTTTAATAACTGCAACCCAGGCTTTTTTTTTCATGGATAAAGATTAGTTAAATGTCATGCAAAATGTGAATTAATTAATAAACAGGAGCCCCAGATATTATGTTCTTTGTATAAATCATCCTTGCTGTGTTGAATGTGATGTCCTATACACATACAGGCCAGGATGTTTTTGTTTGGTCCTCTAAAAGGGGGAGTGATATGATTGGCACAGTTTAATTTTTCTGCTTTTCTGAGGAACAGGGTTGCAGAAGAATGACTGGCATAGTTATAATGGAATTATATGGCTGAATATTTCATGGTCTGAGTCAAATGACTGACAATCACATATTGTGCACAATGTGTATATTCAAGTACAATACAGTATATTCAAATAAAACAGTGCAAATATGATTTGATAATGTTGACAAAGCAATATGGTATAGGGAATTTATAGCTATATGACTGTGATGTTGAATTACTTAGCTAATACACTATAATAATAATATACAGCATAGATGTAACTGTAAAGACTATAGGTTCCCCACACTAAAAAATATCCATCTTAAGAAAAAAATTAGTGCCATATTCAGTATTCAAAATTTGTTTTTCTTAAAACAATTGACAAAAAATCCACCAGCGGGATGGGACAATCTCACAAAATTAAAAAATGTGACACTGCATGGGAAACATGTTGACACAAGGCAGAATAAGGCAGATCAGCCCACTAGGAAACTCAAGAAAATGACACTTGATTCAAGAAAATTCTGAAAACAAGTTGATTAGCATTGGAAACAAGTAGGATTATCTCATCCCACTGGCAGATTTTTGACCTTGTTGGAAGAAAAACAAGATTTGAACACTGAAGAGGAGACTAAATTGCCTCCTAAGATGGATATTTTTTTGCAGTGCATCTCTTCTCAAGCTTGCCAGAAATATATTTTTACATTCAGCGAGCGTCACTGTCTGGGCGACCTTTTAAGTCAGCCACTATTTGGGTGCGGTGAAGTTCAGTGTTGCACTTTCCACTTGAACCACAATCAATAGACCCACAAGTTCAGAGAGTACAGAGAGAGAAAAAAAAACAAGAGGCTTTGCTCAGTTCCATGCAACAAATACTTATACAAAAGGGATGAAAAACTCTCTCCACGCAATGCGTTCAGAGGCTCCACGGAAAAATAAAACGCCACTGGGAAGGTCCCCCCTCTCTCCCTGAACATGGACGGTTTCATATAGAACAATGGCATTATTAACGTACTGTAATTGTTTAGGTCTTTCAGCTGCAACACTGCCTGTACTGTAATTAGTACTCAAGCTTTTATGTCTATACAAAGTGACTGATGTTTTCCTGAGTTCCTTTGTTGCTCTTGATTTCCCTTAACTTTCCCCCATCTATCAGCGCTTAGGAATTAATCAGTGTATTTATAATGGCCTTCAAGCCCTGTAGCATCTCTCACGGCTATGCAACCAAATAGGATGCAAAGCTGTGATCCTCAAAGAATTTCCATCACAGGAATAATGCGGTCCCAGGGCACCGCTGCAAACGCTTGCCCCGAGCATTAGGCACAGATAATTTAAACACATAAGCAGGTTCTTAGCGCACCTTAATCAATGCCAACGGTGTCTTTTAGTTGGGAGGGAGGGAAAGGCAATAAAGAGATAACACTGGTATAACCTGGGGACTCGCTGCAGAAGAAATATGGAGCGCTGAAGCCCTCTGGGTAATGAGAAACAAAACTCCTGACAAAGACTTCTCCTCCTGGAGTTTCTGCACCGCAGCAAAGTCACATAATGAGCAAGATCACACTGCATACATTCACTGAATTCTTATGAGTACAGGAGGGCCTTAAGGTAGCGTCATTTGACACAAAACCAAACACGGTGCAGCGGCGTTATCACGAACGTGCACCGGATCACCGTGTGACACTTGATGTTGGAGAGTTTTGTAGAGAAAGTCATTTTGGTGCAGATGTCGGTGCAAATATTGGCGCCCTTTCAAAATCCCATTTCCTGGGAAAGTTTTATGGTATTGTCACAAATAAAAGGCATAAAAAATCAAACAAAGCAGACAAGCATAATTTCATACAGTGCAGTGTGTAATAAAACCAAAGCAAGCATAATTCAAAGACTGCATCTCAAAGAGAAATTCTTCAACATAGCACTTCCTGCTGTAACCAGGCATCCACATCGACAGCCCCTTCCCCCCGTCTCCCATGAAACTGATATATGAAACCATTTCGCCCAAACCAAACATGCCCAAAAACATTATTAGTGCCATTTCCTCTTCCGTATTAAGGCGAGAAGCGCTGAAGGCAGATCGGAGAGAGCCTTTCCCAGTGATGAAGTGCCTTCCTCTTTAGGTCTCTCTCACATCACAGAGGAAATGTGTGAGATTTATCAGTATTGGTCCTCTCAGGAGCTTTCTGTGTGGAGGAGCAGCACTGTGAGGACGCGCCGCTCTGCAGGGAGCAGGTGTACCTCTGCCACATCGGGGCTTTCAATTATGGCTTTGATTGCATTGTCAAAAAACACATAATAAGAGATAGATAACTGTAAAACAACAGACATCTATGTGTATAAATAGGATGCAGAAAGCTGCATAGAGAATGGTGATGTGAAAACAAAATGGAATCGATATCACATGCATGAGTCCGTCCATGTCTCGCTCTTTTTTTATAGCCTATTTTCAAGGCTTTTTTTTTTTTTTTTGTATTGTTCATATATTATAAACAATTCTTTTGGCTCCACAGTTCGTTCTCCTTTGACCTTTGTGATTCTTCTTCTCTTCATAATGCTGCCCTTGCATGTACCAGACCTAACTGTGTAACAGCTCCTGCACTTTAATGATTACGGTGAGGTCACAGCCTTTATCCACTGCAGCAGTAATTGGGCAAGGAGGAAATTATATAGGGAGCTGTGCACCTATAGGACCACAGCCAGGCCTGTAGGTGCCACTGGGCTTTGCGTTGCAACACAAATCTCTTAGCAACTGCCTCTGCCCCCGCCATGGAGGTCCAATGGAAAACTGGCTGCATCAATACATAAAAATATATGTAACAATCAGGCTAGAATAAGACAGATAATTGAAAAAGAATCTAGTTTGAGCTCTGTGTTCTCATCCTCTTTAGAATCACTCAGTTTACTTTTACTAAAGCAGTACTTCTACGTAAGTAAAACGTCAGGGTTAGGTTTAGTACGTGACTTGTACTTGAGTAGGGCATTCTCTTTACATGAGTCTGAGCTAGCTAACAAGTTAACATGATATAAGCAGAACGTAAATGAAATGCATCCTCTCTCAGTTAAAACAGTACATTAATTAAACTGGTGAGAAAAAACAAACGCAATCACCTATGACCTCCAATATGGCCACCAGGCGGCACGTTACATCACCTGAAATCCCTCTGATGAGGCCTGTGCTTACAGCCCATATTCTCTAAACCAGGTCAAAGAGACACAGCAGCTATCTGCTGAACTTTACAATTTATGTATTTGTGTTAGCATTAATTAAAAATTACTGGACTGAATCATCAGCGCTTCTCACTTGTAGCGCCGATAAGCTTATTTTTTGTGCTCATAAAAAATGTCTGCGCTTAATAATTTGAATACATTTTTGTTGACAATCTGCAACTGGCAATGTAAAAGTATCAATCACACAAGCAATCAAGCAGTTGAGCAATCATGCACATCTCATGCTTTTATTCAACAAAGCTCCATAATGTAGGTAAGAGAAGGCAGATAAAGCCGTCCCTCCTGCAGCTGTAAGCGTGTCCCTGGATCTGATCCCTTCTGGCTGGGAAGCATTTAATTTCTCCTTTAGGCACAGTGACACTTCAATCTTTCCCCTGTAATTACACATTATTAATGTTATGTAATTTGGCGAGACAGAACCTTGGATCCAGTGACACAGTTATTGACATTAGCTGGTGATGCTTCTTTCCTATGGCTCCGATGAAAAGACCACGCCTAATTATGGCCCAATTAGAGTTTTAATCTCCATGCCAGAGTGTGGCGCCGCTGACAGAACCAAGACCAAACTCCACACTTTGTTTCCAAAGTCATACATACTTTGATCGTGCTGTTTTATACTCTGGATATCTTTATAAAAAAATAGTCCTACCTCAAGTATTCTCTGGTTGTTGTGTTACTGGACCATAGAAACGTAATTATAAATGCTCTTTGTCAATTTATAGCCCGACATCTGAGGAATCCATTAATACAGCACATGAGCAATGTCCTACAAAAATGTGCACAGTCAAGCTGGTGTATATTTCAGTGCTGAAAAAGTAGAGAGAGCATGTCTTTCATACATACAGCCGCGGAGGAATGAATATAAAAGTTCTATCATCTCACATTTTCAGGAAAGAAGGCAAAAGTTGGTGCAGTGCATTGGTGAAAAATGCACACCATCTTCAGGGCAGAAAAACCAGCAGTGTGAAAGATGACAGTCTGAGATGTCATTTCTAACCGTAATAGCTTGGTCGCTCTGATGTCTTAGCTTTCTATTGTAAGGTAATTGAGGCATTATTACATTCTGAAATTGGGTCAGTTTTATCCTGGGAGAGGAAATAGGCAACAAGACAGCGGGTCTTCCTTTCAGTGAGATTGCCATCCAAAGAACATATAGAGCCGTGGAGAGATGATCAATACTTGGAATCCAAAATGGTGACTGTAGGTCGTGGCCTCTGAGATTATTTCAAAAACACTGTGGTTTCTTTGTGACCTTGTAATATGTCATTCTGGCACATAGTCTTCTCGCATTTCATTTTTATGCTGTTGGCACTCAGCAGGCTTTACGCTTTGCTTGGTCTTATCGTGTCAATTTGATTGTTCATAGTGTAATCATAAAGATATTAAACTGTCTCAGGAAGGCTTCTACTGATATGGGCTTTTGAAGGCTGATACAGATTTTTTTTATATTATCATTTTATGCAGGGCATTTTGTCCTTATGTTGCCAACTGTTTGTGCAGACACAGTCTTGTAAACACAAATAACTCAAAAACAACACATGATACAGACTTCATACTTAATACACCACAAATTTGCCCAAAATGGTACATGATGTGATCAGGTATGGGATCACATGTGAAATACATTTTACTAGCAGTTGCACTCAGACAGTGCAACACCAAGGTCAAAGTTGCAGGTCAAAGGTCATGTGATCAGCAGAAAGGTCATATATAACTTTATATTAGTGTTTAATAGTAACCATATGCATATCTCTTACCAATTCACTGACACGGCCATTATAAATATTCTCTATGTACTAGCATTGGGCAGAAACTGTGACCTTACCCTGTGACCATGACATTTGACCGATTCATGTCAAAATCAAATCACTCCTTCCTTCCCTTACCCTTAACAATTTCACCAGGTTT
>OMKZ01026000.1:27981-43411 GCA_900302535.1 Neoniphon sammara
ATAGATAGATAGATAGATAGATAGATAGATAGATAGATAGATAGATAGATTATTTTCCACATATTTTACCAATGTTGTTTTATAGGCATACTTTGTCATACTGGGCTAAAATAAACTTTGACTTGATTTGGCCTGACACACACAAGCTCTCTCTCTCTCTCTCTCTCTCTCTCTCTCTCTCTCTCTCTCTCTCTCTCTCTCTCTCACACACACACACACACACACACACACAAACATTTCAACAAAGACCACTCTATTCTTCCCTGATGCAGTTTCTACCCTGGTAATTTTGGTTTCAAATTAAATAGAGCTATTTGGATTAAAGAGCAGTACAATACTGCAGAGTAGTGATACTCATTCAGTGATGCAGCTGTCATTACTATGACAACACAGTGCAAAGAGGAGCCATGTAGAAGCCACAGTACACTTGCTGTAGAAACACATTTTGACAAGTTTGTATGAACAGAAGGACACATTTGTGCCTTGTCACATTCACTTCAGACTCACAATGTGAACAGGGCTGTGCATCCAACTGCAACTGGTCTAAAATATCACGATTAGGCAGCTGGTGGCTTATTGGTGTAAGGTGCAAACCATGAGGTGCTGGGTTTGAATCCAGTCCAGGATCTTTGTCGCATCCCATCTCCTTCTCTTTCCATTAGGGATGCACCAACACTGATACAGAACCTTAAGTATCAACCAATACTGGGTACCGATCCGATCCATTACTTTCACTGAACAGTGTAGCTTGGACCATTAGTTTGGGGTCATTGGACAAAACAATTTACATAAAATCCTTCTTTTTCCCATCATTTGACAAATCCATCTGGATGCCAAAAATGCAGAAAATCAACACAGATTGCTTTTATTTCTGACAAGCTACTCAAGCCTATTTTGGTATCTGTTATGGGGTAAAATTTCCTGTACCCATATTCTATTTTAGCCCAGTACTGGCACCAGTGCCGACACCAGTATTACCTGTGAGATTGGCTGTGTTGCTTGGTGGAAAGGGCCTGTGTGTTTGTTTTCTGGTTCATCGTCTTTGTTTCTTTTTCCATGTGAACACCTTCAAAATGATTCCTTTGGTGGCTCAGCCTGCTGAACATTTGAAGGAAATCTGCACATTCATGGCCACTCTGTCTGGTTTCCCTTGCTTACAGTTACTTTTTTTTGATCTTCATGTGTATGAAGTGCAAATAAACAAGAATACTGAACAGTGCCAAGCTGCAGTGAGTTTGCATACGTTTCTCTACAGCAACATGTTGGACTGTGCTTCTATTTCGGACAAGTTGGACTTTGATGTTATTACAACGCCACTTTAGCACCTTCACGCTCCCGGCTGCTCTGTATGGACAGTGTGATACAGTGGAGGCTTTGGTTGGAGTTCAAGCTGTGAAGTTCTCTGTGTTCAGTGATTGGCCTCCGCCTGCTGCTGCTGACATCATCAGAAGTTCTGATAATCTCCCGGTTATTGAGTCGGCTGTTTTTAGGTGTGTGGTAATTCACTGTGCCTCAGAGATCGAGGATTACAAGCCACTTCGGGCCCGTGGCCAAGCTAAAGAGGCAGGCAGAGAGAGGGAGAACGAGCACACAATATCAGACATGACAGAGGTGGAAGAAGCACTGACATGTATTAATCAGTGTGACATACTGATATTTCATTAGTCCGGTTAGAGTGACGGCGCTTGTACACAAATTCCTTAACCCCTAGAACTCTGATTTTCTCTTAAATTCCCCCTTTAGTGGCTTAAAAGTGGCTTTTTTCCCCACATCAAATAGAAAATATCTAGATGTCTTGTGCATCATTTTATACACATTTCCCTGTAATCTAACAGGACATATTTGGTATCTTTGGAAACCTTGGGATGTCCACTAGAATTTTAAATAAAGTTCTGTGGGTTTGAGCAAAGCTGCATGCATTTATAATGACAAACCCCACTGATGGGATCGGCAGAGTTGGAGAGGTTAAAGAGATAAGAAACGTTTATTTTGGGTTCAGATGGGACACGGTCGACAGCAGACGGCAAACTGGATATAATTTTAGTGGAGAGGTGCGGCCGGCAGACTTCAAATATTTAAAACTTCCTGCCATCCACTGCCACAGAAACACAAGATTTCACCAGAAAGGCTCGACATATGGCAGGCGATCAGCGGTGAGCCTGCTGGAATATGAGCTCGGTATGAGATTAAAAGTAAACTTTCTTCTTATGTATGAAATACCAGAGTTCTTCTAAGCAATCACAGGCAGATAATCCTGAAAAAGATTTTATTAAACACATTGTCCTGCATTGTTGCACTTCCATGTAACAGAATCACCATATAGCAATTTAATGCTTGTTTTGTGTTGCTGTCATGCCAGCCTCCCCCCTCGCCTGTTTTATCCCCCTGCACCGTCCCAAAAATGCCATTTTGCCATCTGCTGTCTACCTCATCCCATGTGAACACAGCATAAAACATTTTCTTTAAGATGCGAGCTGACACATAGCTGTTGTTTGGGACAGAAGACAATAAACAACTTGGTGTTGCCTGCATATGTAAATGCATATGTTGACCTGCTAAAGTTTTAGGCTGAAAACTGTCTTTAAAAAGTAGGTGAACATCATTGGATATTTCTTAATGCCGTACTTCAGTTCAGCTCTAGGTAAATGAGACTGATGTGAGAGCCGCTCCTCCTCCCTCCTCCTCCCCACGGGGAGGAGGAGGGGGGCTGAAACTTTACCTAACGCTGCTGCCAGTAAAAAGAGGAAACGTGTTCACTTTGTTCCCAGTGAGAGTGACCTCCGCCGCACAGAAGAGGTGATGTGAAACTGTTCTAATGCAAACCGAATAATGAAACTGGAATAAACCAGCTTAAAGAGGAGAGATGTGCTCCTTCACATCAGTCAGTCCATCAGTCAGAGGTGCCGCCTCACTTCACACTCAATGATTCCTGCCTTTATGTGAGCTGAGCGTCACAAAACACTGTCTCTCAGTGAATGTTTGCTCCAGACTGACCTCGCAAAGCAGACTGGAATTTATGAAATTTGCCTTCATTTATTATGTGCATGTTCCATAATTGACCTATTAAAAATATTTGAAATGACTGAAAACTTTGATGGCTTGTTATCAGCGCTAGATCAGGCCAAAGGTCTCTTTTTTTAATTATGACAACAAATTACATCTTCAAGGTTACATCTACAATAACTGTATCATTGTGAATAAAGTGTATTTTAGTTCTCACCATGCCCCATTCCTCATGTTTTACTCAAACTTGCGTTTCATAATAAAACCTAATCAAGTGAGAATATGAGCAAATACTTTCTAAAATTGAGAAGTAAAAGCACAGACTTTCAGATGTTCCCAAGGAGTTGCATCACTCTCTATCACACTATCTTCAAGTATTTTATATTCCCTCTAGGTTGCTCTCCTCTGTATCACACAGTTTAAAGTGATACGGTATTTCACTTCAGTACGGGACATTAGCGCTTCTCAGTTCTCATATTCTCATAGAAATGTAGTCAAGCAAAAGCAATTGCTGTTTTTGGTGCTTTGTATTGATGCTAATTGTTAACTTTTGTTTTCCATGTTGTCTTAAAAATACTCATCTAACTTACATACAAAGTGGATCAAAGAAGAAATGGCTTTTCCACTGTTTGCTGTGATTTCTCAGTGGCTGATTTGCTTGTGCAGCAGAAGAGTTAAAGACAGCGGGAGTAAAAAGGCTCAGTAGCTCTGGTAAATAGACTCAGTTTCTAGGAGGCAGGAAATGTTGGAGGTTGACAGCTGACAAAGTCACAGCAGGAAAGCACACTGAAACATATGAATGCACCAAAGTGTTTGACACTTAAAAGATCATCTTGTCCTCCCTACTTTAAACTGACACCAGATTTCAATGTATTGTCCTCACTCAGCCACTCTACCACCAACTTGAATGTGTTTCATGAATTTTTTAAAGCCACTGTCACCGCTTTTGTGTCCCATTTATAAGTGTTCAGGTTAATTTGCCCTCTTCCCTTTACACATCGGTCCTGAGCAGATCATTTTTTGTGGCACCAGATGCAGTGAACCTTTGACTTCAATTTCCTGGTGCTGGCAGACGTAAATTAGAAGAATGCCTCAACGCTGAATACAGCTCCCTGGCCTCCACTGTGTATGAGGGCTAAGACGCGAGCTAAGGAGGCTGGTGCAGCTGCAGCTAGTGAAGGGGAACACTGACCCCTTGCTATTCACTCTCCTGTGGCAGAAGTAGCACTCCAGGTTTCAGACCTTGTGTCTGAAAAGCTTCAGCCCTGAAAAACTCATTCATTTTAAGTCCCTTACAAAAAACATCTGCAAGTAAAATTCACTGTCTGAGACGATGCTGTGTATATATAATCCATAAATGAAAGAGTATAGATGAAAAGCATCATGCAATATCAACATACTGTATGCATTAAATTTTGAATGATGTGGGTTTTTGAAGCTTGATATAATACTGAAATTTTTAGACAGAACTCTCTGATTGCTCATATTCAAATTATTTAAATTTGACCATTTTCATGCCAAAATTGGCAAAAATATAATCAGTGAGTGTTTTATTCTGGAACAGCATCTAGACCATTATGGGAAACTAAAAGTTTCCACTGAACATAATATTGAAATAGTTTCAGGTGGGATTGCAACTTTGCCCAAAAATGAAAATTAGGTCACAGTGTGCACACCCAGCTGAATGTCGATGCAGTGAGCACAGCTCCATAGCAGTCTTCTCAGAAACAACTGGAGTCAGTGTGTGGTCAAAGGCGTGATTTTTTTGCCCCTTTTGGAGCTCTAAAAAGCCGCTTTGACCACTTTGAGTTGTTTTGGAGCAGGCTGCCATGGAGTTGCCCTATAGGCACTAGCAAAAATTATTTATAATTTTTTGTAAAAATTATAATTATTATGCAAAAGTTAACATTCCCACTGAAATTGTATTGAAATTGCATTTAAGGCACCTAAGTGACCCACCTCATGTATCCAATAGTAAGTAAACTCTGGGATACAGCAGACCTTTACATAAGGAATTAATTTACAAATGATAATAATTCAGCAATTAAATTAACATATTAAATATAAGCCCAGTATTGTTCAGATACATTGGCACAGCATTACATGGGTCTGATCCTAATATATATCTGCGTGAATGTGTGTATGTGTGTGTCAGACACTGATGCTTACATCTGAATGCCACAGCAGTGCAACAAAGACACTCACTTAACTTTGTTCTTCAATCCCACAGAGGTGGTCAGCATAATAGAATGCAGAAACGTCTGTGTGCACCGAGGCTGCACTAATGTATCAAACACAGGGGTAATTCATTGCAATTAGCGGCGTCTCATTTAGGTAAGTAATGTCACCACAACCTCTGATGAATGGCAATCCTGTCAAAGACATGTGAGTGTGGCTTTCTTTGTCTGAGAGGAGAAACCAATTGATATTCAGAGGGAGGAACAACAAAGCAATATGACATTTGAGGAAAAGGGAATATTTAAAATCGCCCTATTATTTGAATTGTTTGTTTAATGTGTGTGTCTGAATGGGCGTGTGTGTGTGTGCGCGTGCATGTGATTTACTTGCGAGTTTATATAGAGTGAGGACTTTCAGGGGGAAGTAAGGACATCTTGGACAGCCTGTGCTTTCAGACGGCCCCATTTTGAGATTAGGGTTATGGGTTTGGGGATGAATGTCGGCGGGAGAATAACCTGCACAGATCCCGGACAAGATGTGTCATGTGTCTGCTTATGATGTCGATATATTGAACTGAACTCTGATTTCTGTCCTCGTCTGAAAATACTCCAAAAAACTCAGAGTGCAATTCAATGCATGTTCCAGGAGGATTACTACTCCACTGAGAGTCTATGAAGAGGGAGACTTTCAAAACCAAAGTATCCAAAATAATCAGATATCCTATTTCTTGTATTCTGATGAATTTTTATGAACAAAATAACAAAAATACCATGCTATCATGTTATTTTACTTAAAAACTATAAATCAGCTGATTCCATTTTGACCCCCATGCTCCACACAGAAAACAACTGGACAAACTTTGCAGGAAGCAAACCCAGTGCCTTTAAAACTTTTTGTTAGAAAGGTGAATTTGTCCTTCTGCGTCCTCTCTGAAACTGGCAGGCGTATTTCTTTCCCTTCAATCCCTCCATTTCTGCCTCATATACGCACTTATTTGGTTCTAACCACTGCTGCACTAGTAACATAACCCAGCATATTTTGTTGACCTTTTGCAAACAGCAGTGAGTGCAGCGCCCATTATACCACAGATAGTACAGGATTTTTTGTCTCACTATTTTTTTTTAACAAATATGGCAAATAAGCCAATTTTGAAGTCTGACGATGGGAGAAAATCGGAATAAATGACACCACAGGAGAAAACTGACATCCACGAAAACCAGCAGTCACAGCATGAAAATCACACGCTAACAAATAACTGTGAAATACACAATAAATTACTCTTTTTTGCGAAGGTGATAAATTACAGGGTTGGCTAATAAGGACTTGAGGCACATGTTACTTTCAAGACTTGCTAATGGATTGATTGAATTCATTTGGCAAATTTCAATTAATAACACAAGTACAGATTGTCAGACAGAGGATAAACGAGCGGACAGAGGATTAGACTCTGAAGACAAGAGTCAGAATAACAGAATAAAGTTCAAGATTTCCATTGTAGGAAAATGGACCAAGAGAAGGGGTGGTGGTGGCTGATACTGGGTTTTTGGGGTCAATACAGACATCAATATTTTGGACTAAAAAAACTTCTTCTGAGGATATATAGGCCAATATTTTTATACATAAAAACACTCATTTGTAGCAAGAAATCACCAGATTTGGTAATCAAATAGTTGTAATAAAGATATTTATATGCAAAGATATGCTTCATATTTTGTAGCTGAACAATAAACTTCTTAATAATCCACAGCACCATCTGTATTTTAACATCAACCTGTCAAGGGACCACAGATGAAAATTAAGCTAAATGTGGTGTATTTTCTTTCATTTCATTAAATTAATACATCTCAGCTCTCTGCTCAGCTGATTGGCTGCTCTTACAACTCAGATATATAAAGTAATGTAAACAATAAAGTCTGATGGACAATCTCAGGTCCTCTCTACTGCAGGATGTACTGGCTTTTTTTTTTCCATGCACTAATATCTGTATATATGTGATGAGCCGATATCTGCCGACAACATCAGCCAGCCAATATATCGGTCAGGCTCTATAACATACAATATGGGTTTATATCAGTACAAACAGCAACAGCTTGAAAATGCATTCATTCAGCAGCACAGCATGTACCTCACAGTGTGTGCTGTGTTTGCATCATGCGTATATGCGTGCATGCACGTGTGTCCCTGTGCCAGTGTGCGCTTTACCGGAAAGTCATGCAGGCATATTTACAGACAACCAGTGATGGGTCCTACTGATCTCACCAAACCCTGAAATTCCTCTCTGTCGCTTCATGAAAAAAAAGCTCTTCTTCGGAAATGGAGGGGCGGAGCGAGCTTCCCTCAGGTAGCCACCATGAAGAGCAGGCAGATGGAGGCTGCAGCTGTTCCCAGGTAGGAGAACAGGCTGGAGATTGGCTTGCGCTCCCTCTGGAGCCAGCCCATCTCAGTGGGGAATTCACAGCCAGGCCGATTCACGTTGGCAGGCTCTCAGGCTGGGCTGCGACCGGAGCTCAAGCTTCACACCTCTCCCCTGTACGGTTTCCTCCCTGCGCCTTTTTTCTCCCTCATTTGAACCTGAACTCGGCTCCAGTGCAGGGGCAGAAAATGAGTGTTTTGTATTTAATTGGAGTGTACATCCAGCATTAACATTTTATTTCAGAGTCTTGCATGAATACTCGTTTTCAACAGATTATGTACTCAAGTTTTATCATTTTTTTAAATCTAATTTTGGCAGCAGAATATGGTATTTATGACCTGGTGCGCTGCTGCTTTGTAAATATTAGACTTAACATTACAAAATTAGCAGTGAAAGAACAAACTGAAGAACTATTAAGAGCCCTTAATTTCTTTGTGTCAAGTCCTAACTGAAGATGTAAAAACATTAGCACTGCATCATGGCACCAGAGCATAAAATTATGGATCAGTGTATGTAATGATTATGGGAAGACTGTTTTGGGCCTTAGGGCCAGTGTTTCACATCAGAGCATGAATAGCACAGTAATATACAGGAGTCTGGGGCTGTATATGTTAAAAGAGTGTGAATGTAACCTCCTGAAAACACACCCCTGATGTCTTAACATAGCGGCGAGCGGATGAACTCGGACGCCACATGTGACGCAACGTTACGCTGCACATGATCTCCGTCAGCAGGAAAGACTTCATTAACTTTAAAGGTTAATGGCCCAAAACCCAGCAGGAAGATGTAGTGACACACTAACTCATTTCACATTCAAAACAGTTTGAGTCTGTGGGCCAAAAGCTCCAAAAATGAAATGTGTTGCTGTCCCAGTACTTATGGAGCTCAGCGTATATTAGACAGACAGAGCGAATTCACGCCCCCAAGGCAGTGAAGCCTTATTGTTGGAATATGGCAAAGATTTATATCTTGTCAAACTACATCTTTCTGTAATTGAAATTTCTGGAATATGCTTGTGGAGTACTTTGCATATATTAAAGGCAAATGAAATCATTCTGATATACACAAGGTATTAGGGATATCTTCCTAATATTGAGCCCACGGCCCCCAATCCACATCTGAATTGTCTCAAGGCTTAAAAATCCTCCTTTAACTCATCTGCTTCTCCTCTACATATCGCTTGTGATTAGTATACGTTTAATAAGGGAACTCAGCAAGGAAAAATGAATTCATCTCATCAGGATACTGCAGAAGAGGAAGTTTCCCCAATGATTTGTACATTAAAGGAACAATTCACCCCAAAATAAAGACTGCTACAGAGGCAACAGAGACCTTCTCCAAAACAACTGAAGTTGATGGGTACCACTTTTCAGAGTTTCAACAAGGGCAAAAACTGGCAAGATATTTACTCCACGCCACTCTTGTGGCATGATCCAAGTCTTCCAAAGCCAACCAGTGGCATCCTGGGTGGAACAGATCTACATTTGCATTGCTATTTAGCACAAATCTCGGAAAAATGTTTTCTTGTAACACCCCTCTTCTGTACTATATATTCTGTTTGTATGTCTGTATGTCTATTTGTCTTACAGGTAATTAGAAGTGGTAGTTGGTCCTCAGTTTGTGAGTTGTGAGTTGTTGTACTGCAGCCTAGCAGTGTAAACACAGAAATACAGGAGCTTTCGTTGTGAGTTTCACAAGTTCTCATTGAGCAGAACATGGGCACAAGAGGCTTAGGTTTGCATTTGCATGAACTGTTTTCCTATCAAAGGCTGTAGAGAGGCTTCATGCTGTGTGTTTTATGGACAAATACACCTTACATGTGTTTCAACTGGCATGCGGTGGCAAAATGTTGAATTTTTGGTTGAACTGTTCCTTTAAGTGTATATTGGCAAACCCTTATGTCAGACAGCAGTCAGGCAGTTAAGACTCACAGCGTTGACCAGGTGACATTGTTTACAAGTACAGTCCGTGTTTATTTCTGAGGATGTGATGATTGCTCATGTGAGGTTTTACTTTAACACAAATCCCTCGGTCGCAAAAATCTGTCGAGGAAACATCTGCCTCGTCTGCAGGGCTGAAGGAGCCAGGATGGAAATAAGGAATCACGAAAACAATACTTCAATAAAGGGAGAAAAAAAATTAAGGTCCGTTTTACATGAAAGATCCTCTGTCAGTACAATATGGTGTGCAAATTAATACAGGCCAGACAATGAAAGAAAATAAACCTATCAGCCTGGATGGTTTTAAAAGTAATAAGGACTTAAAAGGCTTAGCTGATGCTTTGAGCAGTTTTTATTCAAGATTTGGCCGGTGTGATTTTAATAATTTTACTGATCTATATAAGAGCCTAGCGGGGGGAGATAATATAACAGTCAAACTCAGCTTTGATACACAAAGCAAAGTTTTAAAGGAAAAAGGCAGTAAAGGTGCAGCAGCAGATAATATCAGGGAAACAGTGGAGGTCAGTTGTCTTTTCTGAGTTTTCTGTCACATACTGAAACTGTCACTGCAGCAAAGTCCCAAGGCGATGGAGACACTTCTGTTGTACCTGTGATATAAAAACACATCCCTTGTTTTCTGTATACTGTTGTCAGTACATGTTGTGCTTTATGCTTTGCTGCACCCACGTTTCCCATTTGTGACAAACAAAATCTTAAATTATCATAAATCCACTCCGGTATTGATGCTTGGGCTGTTAATCATGCTGTACACCACGACTCCCACCTACAGTGAATACATTGATGGCATAATATGTAATCAAGATTATGCATATTAATGTAAACTATCCTTTTCTGGTGTAACTGTAATGCTCCCATAATGCAACATGCTTACAATGACTCATAATTAGATTCAAAGAAAAATGCTTCCATTCTCATTATTTTCTTTCATAGTGATTTAAGTATCTACTCAGAACAATATCATAATCATATAGAGAATATTATAAGCCCTCTCTTTATTTGTTGCTATCTTTCAGGGTATTGGACCATAAAATTGGAATATCATTCCATGATGGTACAGGCAGAAAAAAGCATTTGATAGCTGCAACTCAATTGTAGATTTTGTAATTACTATAAAAGGTACTGGGAAAGAACCAAACCGTTTAAGGTGGATGGCTTTTTCATTTTCTAATTTGATGGCTTTTTCTCCCCTGTCAGTCCTTGTCTGTCAGGGCAGCAGGTCTGGAGGCATTTAGTAGCCTGATCGATACCCAACATGCTGTATATTTTAAAGGAAATGAACTTGTTCAAAGATTCCAATTAACAACATTAGAGCTGAGCACTTTGACAGGGAAACTATTTCTGCCTATTGTGCAGCTCAAGGATGAGTCCAAATGTTTGTGAAGAGAGCAGACCCCCGTTTCAATGAGACAAGAAATGCTCCGAGCTTACTTTATGAAAACCTTGTTTGAACAATTCACAGGACAAAAGTTTAAAAAACGCTTCAAGTGCCAGTGCTCTTTAGGTGTACACCCAAGACAATATTAATTGACTGACATGATATTTTTTTCCCTCTCTATGCACTTAAAGTTACAGACAAAGATAAATGAGTGAAAGGTTTTAGACCCTGCAGTATGTGTAATAAATTAGATTTGACATTGATCAATTTGTCTGGTCAAATGCTGACAAAATCACCAATAGCTTCATTAACTACTGTATCTCTCTGGGCTATTTTTTTCCAATCCTACAATAGCATTGACTATTTAACCCAACAGTGCTGGGTTGATGATATTATGAAACTGCCTCATAAGATCAGTAATGGAAAGAGTACTAGAATGTCCTTACTTTGCTGATAATTCACTTAGGAGAGGTAAAGGTACTGGAGTAAAAATATACTTTTTATGCTACAAAATATAGTGGCAGTAAAAGTGAGTTAGTTTTTAGAAAAGAGAACAGCGCTCCATGTGATCTTTCCCATGTAACTCTAAAAGGACTAGAGCACAGAGTTCAAACTAGACTCTCTGAAGTGGAAAAATTAGTAATGAAAAAATTTAGTGCATAGATAAAGTAAAGCTAGATTCCTCATCTCTTCTTTGGGCGGCTGGGCTTCCACTGTGAACTGCTCCATAATTTGTCAATTTATGACAATCCGGTTTCTGCTGCAGCCGACAACATTTCCACTCTGAAATAGATGGGATGTCAAATGAAAAGTAACAACAATACTATTGACAAAAATGCAAATAAACTACACTCACTGAAGCAAAAGTCAAATTACTGACTTTAAAATTTACTCAAAAAGTACAAATACACAAAAAGCTATTCAATTACAGTAACCTGATTAGATGTATTTAGTCACTTGTACCTTTGCATAAGACCACACATGTAACTAAACATGACTGGGTAACGAAAATCTGTCCATATTGCAGCCAGTAGCAGGCTGAGGCCCAGCCAGTCATCAGGCCTGGAGTCCAGTGCTGGGAGTCTGGTACAGGGACGGGAAGCCGGCAGAGTCCTGGACAGCTCTCTGGTTTAGCAGCTTTAGCATCTGTCCCCGGGGTGGCACACTGCTGTTGTGCCTCTTGAATATGTATGTGAGTTATTGGTCCTGGGGGAGCCACTATATATCCATGCAGCGGCGGACGGGTGACAATGGGGGCCCGGTCTTCCTTTTCCTTTATCTGGGCCTGTCTGCCTGCTGATGTATCTCTCAGCACAACTTGTTCAGATTGCCTCATCTATCATTGGCCTCAGATATGAAAATGCAGATCCCTGCATGCCTGCACCGGTCACGTTGTTACGAGTGCAATCTGGAGGCATCATAGGGGAGGCCCTCCTCCAAAGTTATGGGGGCAGGGCGGTGGGGAGGGGGGGAGGAAAAGGAGCAAGTTCCAGGGAGAAGTAGGGAGAAATAGTGTGCATCCATCCATTTTGATCTGGCATTGGGCTGCAGGCTTGTTTTGCTCCTCCTTTGCATGTATTGATGTAAGTTATGAACAATAGGGAGAAAAAGACAAGAAAATAGAGTATAGCACTTTTCAAAATCACATAATATGCTTTCAAGCATTAAAATCAAGTAGAAAAGCACAATTTTAAAAAATGAAATAAAAATATAAAACAAAAAAGAAGAAACAGAAAAAGAAAAAGAAACATGAAACAAAAATTGTTTGCAATATCCGGTTAAAAGCCATACTGAAAGGAACAAGTGAATCAACAGCTCTAAGATCAACTAGGAGGAAATTACAAAGTTTGGGTCCATAGCAACTAAAATAAGATTCCCCACTTCTTAACTGCTCTGTAGTAGTGCAGTGATGAGTAATGCTGATGCCACATCATCAGTGGACTGCTGCGATACAGGAGCTTGTTGCATTGCCAAAACCAGTTTTATTTCACTTACTTCACTTGTGGGATTCCAAACTAATAAGTACAAGACGATTCAGATAGGATCTATTTTCAAGGACATATGGTCGACAGCGTGGCAGTAATCAACACTGCGGTGTTCCTGTGAAATTAAAGACGTGTTTATGATTATGTTCCCATGCCAAATCTCTAACACCACGCATTTGTTTATTGGCTTGCCTTAATAATGTGTGAAGGGGGATCTTAATTAGATTAGGCTTAATAAAGGAGTTACCAATTTGCATTACACAAGGTCATTCATTATCTGTTCACAAACTTGGAAGGCCAGGTTATCTCTTGGTGAAACTTGTTATAGCTTCGTGAAGTGTGCACAACTCTTGGATTGGCTGAGAAACACTGTTGATGTTTAGCTGAATGGCAGTTTGCCTCAGAGAGCAATTTATTAGCTCATGGCAATGCCAACAGTTGTGATATTCCCAGTTTTTCAGGAAATAATGATGAGTTATTAATATTCATACTTCAGTGACTCACACATATTGCATTCATCTTCAGGTATCAATCACAGATTAAAGGAATAGTTCATCCAAAAATGCTGTTGAGTGCTACTCTGCATCAGCCTCCTGCAAAACAACTGAAGTGGCTGGGAATTGGTTCTTCAGAGATCCAAAAACAAATGACCAAAAAATTACTCCAAACAACATAATCCAAATGCTCTGAAGCCAAATGATTGCACTGTGAGTCCAAAAACCCAATATTCACCTCATTATCTACTAGATTTTCCTCACTGACAATGATTTGCTCTACAACACGCCAACTGTCACCCTGCAGTCGCAAACAGATTTCCCCTTCAAATGCTGTCAGAAATATTGTAATTATGGGTGAAGCACGCTTGAACGACTCAATGCAGTATTAAATACAAATGGGAAAGTTGAATTTTACAAGATATCTGAGATGCCAATATGTGACATTGTCACTGTCTGTTCAGCTTTTACCTTTTAACATTTTTAAACTTTTTGCCAATAAAAAATAACACATCAATTCCTCCTCATTCTGCTCCACAGCGCCGGCACCATTTGGTTTCTGAAATAGTCACCAAAAACAGTCCCTTTTTTTTTTTCACGTCCGTTTCTGTTTGTTCTGACTGAATGTAGTTAAATGTGCAACAAGTTGCATATTGAGGACTTCTGCTAATGAGGAGCACATGAAACCAGCAGGACTCTTCCAACAGATTGCTGTAAGATGACCAGAGCTCTGTGAGTGGGGAAAATCTGGGAGATAATGAAGTAAATATTGGATTTTTGGACCTTCAGTGCAATCGTTTCACTTCAGGATACTTGCATGGTGTTGTTTGGAGTAATTTTATGGTCACTTGTCCATCATGCTTAGCTAGAGCTCAAGGAAAAATCTAGCCTTAAACATATTAACACTGTTTATAGCCTTGTATTGGTGAATTGCACTGCATTTCTGGCACTGTTTTGTTATTTGATATTGTATTTTTATTATTCCATGCCTGGGTGAATGCAGTTAGGTTACTGAGTGATATTTTCAGCACAGCTTTAATGGAGTTTAATAGGAAACAATCTATAAACAGTAGCATTAGCTGTCAGGTTTCAAAGTGAAACCCTAAAAGTAAAAGAGCAAGAGCTTCTTTCTCGCTATGATTTGCAGCGATGTTAAACTAACATGCAGAGAGAAATCCAGCAGAGAAAAAGGAGAGCTCACTCCTTCCTTCCATTAAGCTCCACTGTAGTTGCAGCTGCTCTCTGTGTGTATCATGTTTGAAAAACAGAATTATACCCCAAAAAAACAAAACAAAATGGCAGCAGAAATGCAATGTACATCACCAATGCCTGTTTTCAGGGTGGATTTTTCCTTTAACTAAAAATGTGAGTTTGTTTGGACTCCCTGTCTACTGCCAAAATCTCTAACCTGGCTGGATGACAGGTTACAAAAACTTTGTCCAATAAACAAGCAACATGTGGGTCCATATGTTTGTTCTATTTGCTCAGTGGGACCCTGAATGAACCAAACACGAAAATGCAACAAGGCAAACTTTTCCACCATATTTCAGACGAAAGAAAACAGTGTTGCTCTGATCGAACCCTGAGAGACAAATGGTTTTGGGTAGTGAAGAGACACACACTCATACACAAACACACGCACACACTCATACCGGTCAGGGCACAGCATCGACTGCTCCCTAATGAGGTCCAGAGGAGAGATCTGAGGTCCAGAGCTGTCTAGATTGTCATGAAACAAGGCTGAGGTGAGGCCGTGAGCAGGGGAGGAGACCCGCGCGCTAATCCCACAATCAACACCGTCTCCGAGGAGGAGTTTAGCATAAAGGCAACAGCTGCAGCGCCGCGCCAGTCACCCAACAGAAACCCTGGGTCATCTGGCAGCAGTTTAATCAACACCCAAATCACAGTAGCTCAATCGAGCAGATTAAAGTCAATGCTTCCTCCCCCCCCGCCCCCTTTCCCCCCCTCTCTCTCTTTTTCAGTCTCTCGCTTTTGCTGCTGGTCTTTGTGTCTTTTATGCA
>OMKZ01026001.1:1251-12107 GCA_900302535.1 Neoniphon sammara
GCGCGTGCTAGCTAAAACCTTGTATCCTGCATGACAGAGCGGTCATGCAGAGGATGAGTGAACTATTCAGCCTTGGTAGTCACCCACCTGCTTACACACACTCATACACACACATACCAATATGTTTCAGGGACTAATATGTGCATTCTCTGGCACATGTATATTACCTGTGTGTTTGTTTCTTCATTTGCTTGTTTGTTTGTGCGCTGGATTGGGCCTTTTTCCATGTGTATCTGGTGGACGGAGGCAGTTGTGGTATAATTGGAACTCTACACCACACCTCAGTGCAGCTCAGGCAGACAGACAGATTGCTGCAGAGCCCCCAAGTTCCTCAGCTCAACTGTTGCTGCAGTGGCTCCAAAAACACATGAGAGAAATCCCTGTACGGTGTCTCTCCTGTCTCCCCCTCCTCCTATTCCTGTGAACCCCTTCTGTCTCTTCATCCTCCCCGCCTCAACTCTCTCGCCTCTTTTTACTTCATCTCCGGCTCGTTTTTATTCTTTCCCTCCTTCGTCCTTGTCCTTTTTTTCCCCTCTCCCACTTCCATGTCTTCTGCTTCCGCTCCACCCTGCTTTCTGCGCCTCTCCCGTTCTTTTCTGTCTCCACTTTTCGCATTTCTCCTCCTGTTTCTTCTTTGTCTTGCTCACCCACCGTCATTTCCATCTTTCATCTCCGCTTTTGGATAAAGTTGGCCAAAATGAGTGTATTCTTAACCTTGTTTAACAGCCCACACCTTCCACATCCGTCCACCTCCCCTCTCCTCTGCCCCTTTATTTTAGTTACATGACATCAGACATCCAAAAAGTCATGCCTCCTCTTCACCGTCCTACTTCTCCTTCTGGCTTTTAGTGGCATGATATTTATATCATAAATTCATCTGTCACCGAACCCACACAGCCAAAGTACCAGACGTTTACAGCACAAACTGCCTCCATCCAGTGTTTACCGAGGTTACCATGGCGTCATCGTTTTACATTGAACTTTCAAAGGAAGAAGAAGTGTGCAGTAAAGCGTGGTTGATAAACAGAGGTTTATTTTAAAATGCAGGACTGTGGGCTGTTAATGATAATCTGTGCGACTTTTGACTTTGTAGTTGAGAGGGATTGTAGGAGGTTTAGAAGAGGCGTCGGTTAAAAGGGTGAATGAATATTACTCTGTATACTTCTGTGGAACAGTGCTTCACAAACTGCTTGAAGCTGAGCGCGGATGTGAGTGCAAATTTGCGTGTTTCGGTTGTGTGTGTTTGCATGTGGGTGTGCTTGTGTGTGTGCGCGTGTGTGTGTGTGTGTGTAACCTACATGGAGTTTGGGAACACGCAGTCCAAGGCGGGTTCCATTTTCACTCCAGTGGTCCTGGTAATGGTCGAGTCCCAATGTAGATTGACGCTGGCTCCAAGTCGGCCTGACAGAAAATCAACTGCTAACATGTAGTTGTTTGCTGGAGCGCACACAGCAGCAAGCATTATCACTGTCTGTGTACTGTAGCTGGTCATTTCTCTCTCCCCTGTGCTCCTAACTCCCCACTTTTGCAACTCTCCCAACTCCATCTATCTATCTATCTATCTATCTATCTATCTATCTATCTATCTGTTATTCAGCTCCATTTCTCCGTTCTCGGCTATATTGCACGCCTTCATTTCGTTCCAATCTGCCCTCCAACCTTCAGCCTCCATCCTCATATTTTAATATCTTCTCATCAGAGCCCGGAAGAATACTGAAATATTTCACCCAAGATGAACCACTGTTACTTGAGGCAAGTGCAGGAATTAGGATTAAAATAGTGCCTCAAAAAATAGTACTCAAGTCCTTAATTGTGTTGGAAAGAAATCTCTAAATTAAGGTTTTATTTATGAAGTGATTTCTGTATAACTTGATGGGTAAATATAGGGACATCATCCCTGGTTTACTGCATCAGTGAAGCAATGTGGGAAGGTAAAGTCCTAACTATCTATCTATCTATCTATCTACCAACCTACCTACATTACTTACTTGATTACTCAACTAAGAGTTGATGGTTTTGACATAATGATGTAGAAATAATGCAAAAAAAAAATGTTCACGTACCCAGATAATTTTGAGGCACTGTAGAAATTAATCACTTTCTCCATGTTTCCCATCCATCTTTCCCATCTCATCTCTCTCCCTCTCTCTCTCTGCCTTATCGCTTACTCTTATATCTCCTATATCTCCACAAGCCTCTCTATATCTTTCCTATCCTCCTTTTCCATCCCTCCTATCCCCTCTGTATCTCTCTACTTCTATCCCCATATCCCGTTTCTCAAGATATGTATCTCCTTCCACTCTTATCTGTCATAGCCCATGCTTCCCCTCTCTCTCTCTCTCTCTCTCCGTCTCTCTCTCACCTCTTCTTCATCTCTTGCACCCTGTATATCTTTGGTAACGAGTCTCCATAATAATCAACTGCACATTTTTTATCACTAATCTCAGGATAGATGCTAATGTACAGCAACAAATCTCTGCAGCATCGTCCACTTTAATTTCCTACTGGATCTTATTATCAGCACCAGGTAATATGAGAGAAAGAGAGTGAAAGAGATATAGATAAGTAGATGAATCTGTTTTTCATCTTATCGTGCCATCCATCTCTTTCATTTTTCCCACTTTACTCTCCCAAATGTTTCCGTGTGTTGTGTCTTAACTGAGCCAGTGGAGTCATTTCAGTAGACAGAGACGGATCCAAGCAAGGAGGGGAATCCGGCTCCTATCCATCTCACTCTTTTCTCAATCTGCCTCTCTCTCCTAATATCATCTCTCTCTCTCTTTTCTGTATCCCTCTTTCCCTCTCTTCTCTCTCTCCGTCTCATCGTCTCCCCAATCTCTCTGTTTTCAGTATTCGCCTCGGTTCTTATCGCTGAACACCATCGCGTCTACAGGAAAGCACAACCCCGACACGCAGATTTAACAAGAGGGAGGCCCTCCCCTCCTCCCCGTTCATCTCTCTCTCTCTCTCTCTGCCAGCCTGTCCCACCTCTCTATCTCCCTCCATCCTTTTCTTCTTTCCAGCTCAAATAATTACCTACTGGCTGTTATCGCCCGGGCCGTCGTTCGTCTGCAGAGGCGAGCGACGTGCAGGAGCGAGAGTAGAAGATGAGTGACGTTGAGAGCAAACTCTGAAGGCAGAGCGTGGAGGAATGCACTTCTTTACTTTGCTCTCTCTCCTTTCATCCCGTCCACCTCCCTCGCTCATGTTTTCTTTCCATGCACTCGCATCCTTGCTTTCTTTCTCCTTTTCACTTGTTCCTTCTCACTCCATCCTTTCTTCTATCTGTTCTTCTTCCACTCATTCCACCCCCCCCCAGTCTCTCTCTTCTTCTCTATCTATCTCACCCTCCTTCTATTTTGTCTCCCTCTTGGGTTGTGACTCACCCATCTCTTTCTGTCCATCCATGTGCTGCAAAATATCTCCATATTAACAAGTCTCTTAGCCACATATTCAGTCTTAACATTCTGTTTGTTTTTTCATACAAGAAAAATATGCCAGTGGGATGAGATAATCCCACTTGTTTCCTGATTTTTTTCAAAGTGTCAATTTCTTGATACTAGTGGGCTGCCCTGTTTCAACATATTTATATTTGTTCCCATGTACTTGTTGGTTATACAGAAAACATCCCGGAACAAGTGAAACTGCATTGGAAATGAGTGGGATTATCTCATTCCTCATTCCTAGCAGTTTTTTTGTTTAAAAATACAAGATTTTTGGACTGAATAAAAGACTAAATGTCTTGTGGAGACTTTTTGCAGTATATCTCATACCCTCTCTCTTAATAATCTCTGCCCTCCTCCCTGTTCCCAGTCATTTCCCTCTCCCTCTCGTTCTCTCACCCACCTTCCTCTCCGTTCATCCTGGATAGCTGCTGATGTTTGGGGCGGCCAGTTTGACTCGAGGCACTCGTGAAGCCAAACAGCGTGTAAACGGTGACGGTGGCAGCGCCGCGAGGCCACGGTAATCTGCGGCGGAGGGAAAGCGAGAGGGAGCGGGGAAGCAAGGAAGTGACCCCGCTGTGGGAAGTGATGACCCGTGCAGGGTGGTGAGAGCCAGGTACAGCTGGACTCGCATGAGGCTGTCGTAAAATGTCTAGCAGAATTTATAGGCCCGCGTTATATTTATTTAAGGTTCTCCGTGCAGCACTTTGCCATCAAACATTCACTGCCACATCATTTTGAGTATTGCTGGGAAGTCTTGCAGCTTCTACAGGCCTCTCTACTCGATTTCACTTTCTGAGCCATTGGGTTGGATTATTTGTGCTGGATTGCTTTATGGTACAAAACACTTAAGAGGGCAAATGCAGCTAGGACTTTCAGAGTTTCTCATGGGGTCAGATGTTGGTAGAAGTAAAAAGCCAATGGAAAAAATGGCCTCCTACATGTTTATCCTATTCAGAAAAGTGTGGAAGAGAAAAAATGGAGTGGCAAATGGAGCGATGCAGTGTAGGGGGGGGTGAGGAATAGGAACAACATCCTCTTTATGACAGGAAGCAACTGGGTTTATGTGAAATGTGGTATTCATTTTGAGAAACAGTGGCAGTAACAATATCACTGGGTTGAGTTTTAGCGCACCAGTTTTCTTTACCATGATCTTATTTGGCATCACAAACAATATGAAAATGATATACTGATGTTGTAGGACCTTTTTAACGTCTTTACCGACACTTAATTTGTATGGAACATTTCTTCTTTATGTTTTTTTTTTCCTTTTTGTTTTGGCCCGATTATAGTCTCATTCTTGGTTGAAAATAAAAAGGTTTGCTTTCTTTTAGATTGTTTTCCCAAATGCACAGTGTTTTGGAATCAAATTCTGCAAATGTAAAGGTGATGAATGAGCTGCGCCGCCATCGGTGGAGATGTCTTCTTTCAGACTATTTTTACATGACAGCTGCATTATTACACCACAAAGCCTTGTTTTGATTCAGTGGGAGTCTTTGCTGTCAGTTAATCTCTAAAGGGCATATCAATTTAAAATGCCCAACTTAACTCCACAACTCCCACTAAGTTTGATGGCGATGACACAAAAAATAAAGAAATGAGTCATTTATAATTTCAGCCATAATTTGGATTTTATCGAACATCAGAACGCTTCAGGTCTAAGTTGAAGGCAAATTGGCTGGAGTGTTTAAAAAATCACCCACATGTGGAGGCAGCGCTCACAAAAAAATTGACCTGAACTTGGACAAAAGCTCAATTTCACTTTATTTGTGGGCTAGTGAATTCATTTATAAGCAAACACTTCAGCCTAGAAGAGCACTCTGCAATAATGCAATGTCATCTATTTGGCTTACAGGAAGTAACTATGATTGGTTAATTAAGTCAGATGTGACTTGATTGGTCGGTCATGTGATGTCATACTGGTCATATGGTATTGCCACCACATATGCTGTTAAGTAGCATGCTAGTGTTAAACTTGAAAGTTGTATGAAGAATACTATGAACCATAATCTCACCACTGAACCCATTACAACTTTACCTTGTATTACCAGTTGCCATTGAAGCCCTTGTTTATATGAATGGTGCTAAATAAAGTTTATTATGAGTTCATTATTATTCAGGAGAGCCTGGCCCATTTCTGCCATAGAACTACGTTTGTTTTGGACTTGTAACATACGCAGTATGCACTGTTCATTATCCACCAAATATTCAACCATGGAAAGAGGATAGGAAAAAAAAAATTCCAGGATGGTGAAAGAAAAACTTTTTCATCCAACAACAAAAACTCATTTCCTTGATCTGGACTTCTAAAACTCTTAGCTGTCACACTCCCTTTCTCTCTGTCACTTACTTTTTCAATCCGAGCCACTAAATCTTACTTGAACACACACACACACACACACACACACACACACACACGCAAAGTTGTGGTGACACGGCCGCAGGGTGCAGTAGTATACACGTTCAGACCAATCTCACTACTAGTTTCTCACCTTTAGGCGGAAAAGCTGCAGTGATTCATCTTGACTTAGAGAGAGAGAGAGAGAGAGAGAGAGAGAGAGAGAGAGAGAGAGAGAGAGAGCTCGGTATTTCCTTGGGCACAAAACTTGGTAAAGAACTGAAGTTATTTTATCAGTATAAGACAGATAGAGATGTTTGGGATGTATTTTGTGGAATTATTCATGTTGGTGTAGGTCTACACTATAAGTTACCATTCCTGGTGCCTTGAGTCTGTGTGTGTGTGTGTGTGTGTGTGTGTACTTGTTCTCTCCTTATCTCATGCCATATGACAGCTGGTTTGATCTGTCTGCATACAACAGGGTTTGTAACTGTTGTACTAGAATAGCCCTTTTTCACAGCTGCTATTTTGATGTGAATTAGCAGGTAAACACAGGTGTTACTGATGACATTAATTACGGTACCATTCCATTAAAGGTTCCATTTTGGTCATCCAGAGTATCATGTCATCCATTATCTAATGTTAAACATTCATCCTAGCTACAATATGACAATGTTATATATGATACAAAGCAAAGCTAAAAGTTAGTGTTACAACCAGTGCATGTTTCTAGGCTTTGACGAATTTTAAAAAATGTCATATATAATCACGTCTTTCCTATCGTATTACATATAATGCCATCATATGTTAGCTAGGATGTGATGAATGCTGATGTGTGCTACCGTTAGCCAACAGCTAACAGTAGGTCATGAATGACCAAATGTGCTGTTTTACCTTGAAATATGGCCCAACTTCTCTCCAGATTTTCACTATCAGTTGTTTTCCTTGTTTTTGTTGGATGGCAAAGTCGTGAAAAGATCATTTCAACACTTGGAAGAAGTGCCACCTGGGACAAAGCATTACATTCTCCTTGTCTTTACAGAATTTGAGCTTCCCACACTGAGCATGACCTAAAATATAATGGCTGCCATGTGAATATGGTGAATGGCACCCCACACAAGTAGAATTCCTGTAGCACCTAAAACCACATAAAATGGTAAAATGGTACTGTGACTTGCTGCCGTCATCGCTATTTTGCTACCTTGGAGTTTGAGTGTCTCTTTTCTTTGCTCAACTATGGTGGCCATCGTTGCTCATGTTAACTACACAGCTCTTCTTCTGTTTATTGCAAACTGCTGTTGCTGCCACTGGGAACGTCAGACGCATCACTTCTTGTGCAGCAGCAGATTTCTCTTTTTGAGAGAGCTATCAGAGCTACAACTGCAAATGCAGCAAATGCAAAAGCTTTTATGGAGTGGATAAACGTTATATCACTATTGTGTTATATCAGTTGGTGATAGCAAAATGAACTTGATATGAAAACTTTGAGGATTATGACTTTAGACATTTGCTTTCATGTAAGCAAAAACTCAATTTTATAGTTATAAAGATAAATAAATCATTTCTCTGATCTATTCTAATTATATCTATTGTCCTCCCTCATACATGTTGCTGGTGCTCCATAGCGTCTAATTTGCTCTGTGTTGGTGGTCTAACATTATATGATTGATGAGACTGTGTGGTTTCAGGGTCTGCAGGTGACACCACCACTACATCATCTTGTCTCCAGCTCCACACAGCATACATGGGACACTCCATATCACTCAGACACACGCATGCACACACACATGCATACACACACACACACACACACACACACACACACACACATTTCACACACACTTTCACTCTGTCTTGCTGTCTCTTCTCTCTTTCCCCTCTCTCCATCCCTGTCTCACTCTCTAACACATACAAGCACACACGTCTCTAGCACTTGCTTTAACCTATAATGTTTCATACGTCTCACACACACAACATACTACATTTGAGTCTGAATCTCACATTCAGAGTCCCCCATTGCCATGCTAATTCTGCACAAAAGAGGCCGAGCATGCTCTGTAAAAACCTCCACTATCTGTGTACTGAACAGGATTATATTTGTTCTTTTGCACTCAAGATTAATGACACAGTGTCTCGGGCCCATTTTCAGCTGTAATGAAAATCAATCAGGATTCAGCCCTGCAGTCACAAAGCATGATGACACTATCATAGTACACGACAGAGCGGGCTGATAGAGAGACGCTGGCTGTGCCGTGGGAGCCGCGGTGCCGCCGCTCCTCCTCCAGAGCCAACAGCGAGCACAAAATTCAATATGTTGCCTGCATTTTTCTCAATATTTTGGAAGCATCCCATCATCACTGGAGGCATGCCCGGTATTCTCATATGCCAGGCATCAACTGTTTCCAAATTTATTTCACGTTTCCTTGTTTGTGAGAAACAAGTGTAATTTCTGTTGTCGTGATTGTATTAGCAGGCAAACTTTTTTCTCTCTTTCTTTTCATGTTCATCTTTGCGAACACAGTGTTGAGACTGACAAAGTTCTGTCTCCGAGCTTTGTTTACATTTGACAGAATGAATAATTTTGCGCTTTTGTTGTGTAATCATTGCAGCAGATAATTATGTAACACCACCCACCGTGATGAGACCTCAAAGTGTGCTGGGAATCACCTGGTACTTAGCAAAGCCCAGGGAGGATGACTGTTTATCTGACGCTGAGAACGGCAATGGCCGCCCTTTGTCTATGTACAATACTGCTACCACTGCTGCAGACATAGCAGATTTACTGTTTCACTAAGTAGTCTTGACTGAGCTTTGAGAGTCTGAGCTCAAACGTTTCTGTCATGTTCTTTGCATCACAGCTGCTTTGAACAACTGTAAAAACAGGCAAAATGACTCTGCCATCAAAGTCTGAATATGCATCACACTGTGTACACACACGCACACACACATACACACACACACACACACACACACACACATTTGGCAGCTGCGAGACAGTCAATATGTGTGTTCTAATTATACTTTTGCTGTATCAATGTTTCAATGTCAGGGTGACGCAACGCTGCTGCCATATGAGGGAATCCTGTCACTGTGAGACTTGTGGAGCGGGAGAGCGAAAGAAAGAAAGAGAAAGAAAGAAAGAAAAAGAAAGAAAGAGTAGGGAAACAAACAGTAGTGTTAGAAAAAGACAGAGACAAAAAGGATGAACGAGAGAGGAAGAAGGGTTTAGTTGTGCTGCCCTTGAGCTGAAGTGAAAACAATATAATACTCCCCAAGGGTGGTGGTGAAATAACACCAAGTCAATGGAAAATGACAGGGGATCGGAGATTGCTCATCTCTACATGACAGCCGTGATGGTCAAAATTCAACTCTTCTCCTCCCTCTCCTCCTCCCCCTCTCCAGCCATCCCTTTTTCCATCAATCACGTTCATCTCCATTTTTCTCCTCTTTTTCTGAACAGACAGCTCTCCGGCTTCACTTTCTTCATCCTCTGTTCTCTTATTCTCTTCATAACCTCTCATATGATGTCAATACTGAGGACTTGCAGCTTCATTCATCACTAACTGTGTTTCTGGTACTTAAAGCAACAGCTGCCACATCTCAAAACCAATTCCAAGAAAGACTCTCTGGTGTCATGCTTAATGTTCAACATATTGCTTTTCTAAATGGCACAATGAGATTATTTAGCCTCGCCTATACAGCTGACTGATGACAACAGGATAGAGACTGCCCTTGAATTAGATGACCCCATTTCAAGCCCTCATGTCAGCAAGCATCTGCCTTGCTGAAGTGTCCTTGAGCAAGACAGTTGAGGCCTTCCAGCTCTAGGGGCACTGCTTTCTAGCTCACTAGTATTCAAAGTGGGGTCCTTCAGGGGCTCTTAGGGATTAATAAATCTTGGAATAAAATGAGGAATAATTTAATTTAATTTACTAGAAACTTTTACCATACAAAAAATGTATGAGTGTTTTAACACTGTGCTTTAATCTCAGTGCTTTGGATCTATTTGTCAGTGTTCAAGAATGACACATTAAAAAAAAATGAACACAGACCAAAATATCTTTTCATATCACGGCTGGTACAAATTGGAGTCCACGGCTTTATGAAAGCTTTATGTAAGTTTGAAAAAGTGCAAAGAGATTCAAACCTACTGAGATCAATCAAGTATCACATTACATTACTAAATGAACTCACAGCCATTCATTCTATTTCTCCCAACCCCATTTTAGTCCCATCTCTTATTGCTCTCACTGTTCCTGATGTCCTCCCCTGTGTGGTCAGTAACTTCATTTCAACATTTATCAGCAGGGATGGTCATAGAGAGCATGGGCTATATCATACTGCAGAGGTTCATACTGTTTAACATGGAGGACCTCATATATAAAACCTTTAGAGTATCTAAATGGCTTCATTTAGCTTGTAAAAGGGTTGTACCACTTTACAAATGAAGCCATTTTCTGGTATTTTATAGCCTACAGCAGATAGTTGAAACTAAGCAATCTGGCCACTGAAAGACATGTCCCAGCCATGCTGATATTTCCCATTAGTTTTGCTTTATTGTCTGCTACAGTATTCCATCTCTTGTGGTAATCAAGGGGCTAGTTAGCGATTTTTCTTGCTTTTCCCTCTGTTTAATTAGTATCTATGCAGTACATATCCATTAGAAGCCATGATACACCACACAGGGACATCCCTGACTGTTATTATGGGTGCTTTGGTGACGGTTACCACAGTAAAGAAAACCCTCTCAGGTATTATTGCTATAATATAGAGCTCTTTTGTTATGAGTCTTGAGTCAAGTGTTGTAGAAGCCAATAGGGGACAAGCACTCCAGCATCTAGAAGAGGCTCCAGGGCACAAAGTGAGCTCACGTGCGCTGTTCCTTCTTTCTGTCCCGTTTCCTTGATGATATAAAACAGCTCCTAAAAAAGGAGTTTGGCTACCGGTGCTAGTCCCATAAACTATAAACCCACTTCTGTCTCTGCAGGATGTACTTACTGGGGGCCTTTATGCTCCTGCATGAGCACATAAACACAGAAACATGGTTACATAAAACAGGGCAGGAGAGAAAGAGA
>OMKZ01026013.1:0-10115 GCA_900302535.1 Neoniphon sammara
CTGATTGTCAAGGATGAGAAAGGCCTGGTTGAGGAAACACAGCTTCCTGAGGGCAGGAAGGGAGCACACAGAATAGATGAGATGGAGCGCTTAGCTCATGAAGGAGGACCCTATGGAGTCAGTGTTGAGGATGAGACGGAAAAGGTAAAACCTGAGATTGTCCTTGTTCCTGAACCAGCCAGGGTGCTAGAAGGGGACGTTGCACGATTCCGTTGTAGAGTCACTGGTTATCCAACACCCAAGGTTAACTGGTACCTTAACGGACAACTTATTCGCAAGAGCAAGAGATACAGACTCCGTTATGATGGTATTTATTACTTGGAGATTGTTGATATTAAATCATATGATTCAGGAGAGGTCAGGGTTGTTGCAGATAATCCTTTGGGCACAGCCGAGCACACCGTGAAGCTGGAGATTCAACAGAGAGAAGACTTTAGGTCTGTCCTTCGTCGTGCTCCAGAACCGAAGGCTGCAGAGACCTCACAAGAGGCTGGCAGAATTGGATTTGATGTTGTAAAGGTTGACCGACCCAGTGAGGCAACACAGGACAGGGAAGTTGTTAAGCTGAAGAAGACCCAGAGAGTCGTTCATGAGAAAACCTCAGAGGAGTCAGAGGAACTGAAGAGCAAATTTAAACGCAGGACAGAGGAAGGGTTCTACGAGTCCATTTCTGCTGTGGAGTTCAAATCTCGCAAGAGGGATGACTCTTACGAAGACTTGCTGAAGAAGACAAAAGACGAGCTGCTTCACCACATGAAGGAGAAAGAGGAGGCTGAGAAGAAGAAGTTGGAGGAACAGGGCAAAGTAACCATCCCAACAATCAAACCAGAGAGGGTCCAGCTGTCCCCCAGCATGGAGGCTCCTAAGATCCTGGAGCGTATTGCAAGCAAGACTGTTGCTCCAATGGATGAGGTTCGTTTCCGAGTCAGAGTGGTTGGTAGACCAGAACCTGAGTGCCAGTGGTTTAAGAATGGCATTCAGCTGGAGAAGTCTGACCGTATTTACTGGTACTGGCCAGAGGACCATGTATGTGAACTGGTGATAAGAGATGTCACAGCAGAGGATTCTGCTAGCATCATGGTTAAAGCCATGAACGTCGCTGGGGAGTCCTCAAGCCACGCCTTCCTGTTGGTGCAAGGTATTGTCACTTAATGCCAAAGTGCTTGGTGTTCATTTTATATCTTTTTAACATCATGCTTCTGAAAATTAAGCCCCATATTCTAACCAGCATGCTCTGTGTCCCAAATTATTTAAGTCTCACTTGTTACTGTCTCATTGCAGCCAAGGCAGCAATTAACTTCACGCAAGCCTTGGAGGATGCCAGTGCTAATGAGAAGGACACCATGGTAACCTTTGAGTGTGAGACCAATGAGCCTTTCGTCAAGGTCAAATGGCTGAAGAACAATGTACAGATCTTCTCTGGAGACAAATACAGGATGCACTCTGACAGAAAGGTGCACTTCCTGTCTGTGCTGATCATTGATATGAAGGATGATGCAGAGTACAGCTGTGTGGTTGCAGATGATGAGAGCGTCAGGACAAGCGCGAGACTCCATGTAGAAGGTGATCATTACATTAGTTGTCTGTGTACTTCTGCCTTTGTCTTCAGTCTGTGTTATTTGATTTGATTGGATTGGATTGGTTGAAAATGGTTTGAGATGGTGGCTCCCAACATTGTTCTGTATCCAGGTGCTGCCCTGGATCTCATCAAGCACATGGAGAACATTGAGGTGCCTGAAACCTTCTCCGGAGAGTTTGAGGTTGAGTTGTCACGTGAGGACGTTGAGGGAACCTGGTACTTCGGAGACAAGGAGATCTCTCCCAGCAGTAAATATGTCATGTCCTCTCGCCGTGGAAGGCACACTCTGACTGTCAAAGATGTCAAGAAAGAGGACCAGGGAAAATATAGCTTCGTATGTGGAGATCTGAGGACCAGTGCCTCCCTGAAAATGAAATGTAAGCAATTTTAATTGATCTCATTGATGGATTGAAGAATGACTTTTAAACTGTTAGAAGTTCTCTGAAGATTTGCTGTAAGTTGTTTCAAAGTCATTGGTCATTTGTGTGTAATGGAATGAAGCAACAGCATTGATGGTGATGAACAATGTCTCTGTTCCTGCAGTGCGCCCTGTGACCCTGATGCAGCCCCTGACCGACCTGACCGTCTGTGAGGGAGACATTGCTCAGCTGGAGGTCAGATTCTCCCAGGAGAACGTTGAAGGAACATGGATGAAGAACGGCCAGGCCGTCTCTGCCTCAGACCGAGTGCACATTGTCATCGATAAGCAGGTTCACAAGCTGCTGGTGGAGAACGTCAGCAGAGAGGATGCTGCCTCCTACTCCTTTGTTGTTCCTGCCCAGGACATCTCCACCTCTGGGAAACTAAGCGTTCAGAGTATGAGACCTGCTTTGGCTGATTAGACAAGATTACACAATAAAGGAATAGTTTCAGCTACAAGGGCTTTGTAGGAAGCATAACACCACACCAATATTATTGTCAGTTACAGGGAAATTCATGTTGGCATCAGTATAAACAAGCATGTCCTCAGGACAGCCAACATGACATTTACTACTGCAGTAAACAGTTGTGTGTATTCGCATTCACTCTTATATTTTGTCTCTTTTACCATTTAACAACAAGTTAAGCTTCTCTGATTAGTACTGCTACAATATTATGAAACTTTATGTTTTCTATTACCTCTGGTCATTTCTTCTGTGGTCATCTTTCCTCGCAGCCATTGACATTGTGGTGCCACTAAAGGATGTATCCTCAGTTGAGGGCACCAAGGCTGTTCTGGAGGCCAAGATCTCCGCTCAGGATATCAGCTCAGTGAAATGGTACCACAACGACAAGCTGCTGATGCCCAGTGACAGAATCCAGATGGTAGCAAAGGGAGCCAAGCAGCGCCTGGTCTTCACCAGGACCTTCGCCTCTGATGAAGGACGCTACAAACTGGTGGTTGGCAAGGTCGACACCAGCTGCAGCCTGTCTGTCGAGAGTAAGAATCTGTCTTTTTCTTGATCAACAATGTGGGCATTTGCTGGGTTTGGGAAAGATATAGTACTTGTGAAATTACAGTTGCAATTTGAAGTCAATATTCAAATGATTCAGTAATCTTACTACACTGTAATTTGTTCCCAGTCTCGGAAGTCACTGTATGACTCCCTGTTTTGTGTATTATTCCTCTAAAAACCATGTTGGTGCTTTTACAGAGGTGCAGATTGTGAGGCACATGGAGGACAAGGTTTGCTCGGAGTCCCAGAATGTCACCTTTGAGGTTGAGGTTTCTCACCCTGGTATCGATCCAGTCTGGGCCTTTAAGAACCAGCAGCTCAAAGGCAGTCCCAAATACAAGATGGAGTCCAAGGGGAAGATTCACACTCTGACCGTTGTCGACGCCATGAAGGATGAGGAGGGCCAGTACACCTTCCATGCCGGAGAAAAGACATCCAGTGCTAAGCTCACAGTCTCTGGTATGCTTCATACAGTATATTTAAAGCATATTTGTAGTGTGCAAGTGTTTGAACAACACTTGAGTTACACAACGATTGTCAAAACAAGTTTTGGACATACCAAAACTCTTCCCGTCACACACTTTTTCACCCTCTTTATTTTATGTACTCTGCTAAAAAAATTCTGCTAAAAACTATCTAGAATTGGAACTGAAATTTTCCTAAAATTAAAGATACATTTTTTTGAATTTCACATAGAATCCCCCCTAATCGTGGCAGGATAGTTTTGTCCTTAGACTGTCCCATCACTGACGATCTACCCTTTGGCAAAGTAATGCCCACCTCCATACATGCAGCTATGGGGCATCCCGGTGGCTCAGGTGGCACAGTGCATACCATTAAGATTAAATCCTTTTGCAGCAACCAGGGTTTGACTGTCCAATAAAGCAGAAATCCTAAAGAAATCTTAACAAAATAAAGTGATGCTTTTACCTATAAACATTAAACAAACTGATGTTTCCTTGTGCTGCCCCTAGGTGGAGCCATCACCAGGCCCCTGCAGGATGTTACTGTTGCCGAATCCCAGACTGCTGAGCTGGAGTGCGAAGTCGCCAACGCTAACGCCGAGGGCAAGTGGCTGAAGGAAGGCAAACCTGTCGACTTCAGCGAGAACGTGGTGAGCGAGGTGAAGGGAGCTGTCAGACGCCTCGTCATCCTCATCACCAGACCTCAGGACGTTGGAGAATACACCTACCAGGTCGCCAACTCCAAGACCACAGCCAACCTCAGGGTGGAGGGTAGGTACCATCTTTTCTACACATGCAGGAGGTGAATGGTTCGAAGTTTAGTCAATTTTTTATCCTCACTTGACATGAAGTTTCCATAGTAACAGTTAAAGAATACCTTTCTCATATTGATGGAACTTAACAGAGCTAATGTCTCAGTGCTTTATTTCTTATTAAACAAATGAGCAAATAAGAATTTCAGTACATTCCTTAAATGAATCAATAATTGAATCAATGGAGCAATGAAGTTTCCTTCCAAAATCCCACCATTAAAAAAAAAATGATGCCCTTTTTTACAAAATCAAGATGTGGATTTTTCAAAAACTCAAAGGTAACTTCACCAAAACATTTTGACAGTGAGGTTCCTTTATATTTTAGATAAACTGAATAATGAATGATGTACAGAACTTACAGTGACTATATGTATCTGAATGCTGAACCTAGTGAGGGTTTTTGTCTTGTAGCGGTGAAGATCAAGAAGACGCTGAGGAACCAGACGGTGACAGAGACGCAGGAGGCGGTGTTCACCCTGGAGCTGACCCACGGCAACGTCAAAGGATCCCAGTGGATCAAGAACGGAGTGGAACTGCAGAACAGCGACAAATATGAGATCATCTCTGATGGCATGGTCCACACTCTGAAAGTCAAGAACTGCAACACACAGGACGAGTCTGTTTACTCTTTCAAGCTAGGAAAACTTTCTGCAAATGCCAGGCTCAATGTGGAGAGTAAGTAGAGTGGTTTGTTTTTTTTCTCCAGCAAAAGAAAACAAAAAAAACCTTTTGGTCTTAACCTTAATTTCTTATCAGTGACAGGTCTCTTGTTAAATGAGAACAAAGATGTAAAAAGTCCTAATGAACATGATGGAGACAGGGAATTCTTTTTTTATTTTTTTTTTATTTTTTGCATAGTCATGTCAGTTGTGTGTAACTGTACGCTGCAATTTTAATTTTTACTATCAACCTCAGAGAATATTGGAATATAAGCATTATTGCATCACTTCAATTCAGTAGTCAAGATATAAAAAGCCAAAAGTGCATTAAAACAATTTTGTTCATTAACTCTTGAAACAATAATATTGATCATAATATCCAACAAATTCATCATCTTTGCCATTTTAAACAGAATAATTTCCAAAACAATGGGAGGGTAACTCAACACTAAATAACTGTATTTGAGTTTTACAACTTTTTATACTGCCAATATTTGATGAATAACACTAATCCTGTGCTTATTAGAAACAAAATTATTTTTATATAGCTATATCAACACATATTCACAGGTGAAAGTAGGCTGGTATGGTCCATTACTCTGTACCACTAAACATTTCAGTGTCGTTAACGTTACATAGCACCATGACAGGGCAAAGCAGCTGCCTACAAAACCCACACACAACCCGTCATGGCAACATTTTCAGCAGAAACACGTCTAACAACACTGGCTCCACACAATCAACAGTTCGGCTGCTTATAAACTGTTTGGGTTTCACAGACCTGTGGGCTTTTAATCTGTGTTGGAGAAAACACTGCTGTCTTTCCAAAACTGTTCAGTTTCTTGGAAAATCTCCCAAGTAATCTGACGAACAAAATAAATCTTGTCGTTTCATGATGTTCAGTTTTATTCCAACAACACGGACAGCAGCCAAACAAGTGATGTGACTTCCGTTAGCTGTTGTCTCACTCTGGCAGGACTGTTAGCATCTTTACTTCCTAAACACAGAGTGCCTGTAAGGGTGCGTTTGATTTATTTTTTCTGTCCTCCCATCCTTGTTGACTACCTGACTATTCATGATGTTTGTAATGGGCAAGGATGAATGGTAAATGCCAGCAAGAACTTCAGTCTACTTTAACTACTATAATGCTGTCTAACTTCAACAAAGAGTTTATTGTTTTTTTGGTCATAATACAGCATGTAAATTTTGAATTTCCCCACCCCAACCCCACTGCTGCCACACACACCCACACACACACACACACACACACACAAAAGCAGTTTAAAAATAGCGCTGTGGTTGTGGGGATTCTGAAAACTGGTGTTGAGCTACCCTTTAAAGATGTTAAGCTTGAAATGTTTTCTTACTTTCTGCGCGCCAAAAGGTTTCTCTTCTCTCACTATTTTGTTTTCTATTTTGGCCAGTTATAGAGCTGCTTGTTTACCTTTGAGCTATAATTACCGTGCGGCCCCGATTAAACACCAAATGAATTATGTACTAATTCACATGTGCATTTTCCTACTTTTCCCATAGCAATCAAGATTGTGAAGAAGATAAAGGATGTGACATCACTGCTGGACGCCACGGCCTCCTTTGAGATGAGTCTGTCTCATGACGACATCCCGGTCAAGTGGATGTTTAACAACGTGGAGCTGAAACCGAGCGACAAGTGTAAGATCCTGTCGGAGAGGAAAGCGCACAAGCTGATCATCCAGAACGTGGACAGCAGCAACGCAGGAGAATACACCGCCGTGGTCGGACACCTGCAGTGCAGCGCCACGCTCACTGTGGAGGGTATGCCCGCCTGCAGGGGTTTATTATTATAATAATCATGTGTGTTGTTTCATCCAGAATGATCTGAGTGCTACAGAAAGAAAGTGATCCAGAAAGTAGATTGTTTTAAACATTTTAAACACATCAGGAAACAAAATAAATCATGTACTAACTTACAAAAAATACCTTTCCTGAAGCAAGTTTTTATTTATTTATTTATTTAATTTTTAACCTTCTGTAATTATTATTTTTTTTAAACCAGGCAGAAGAGATATTATATCTGAATGGGACCTTGTTGGCTAAATAAAGGATAAATAAATAAAACAGACCACACCATTTGAATTAAAGGAGAAATATGAAACATGTTATTAACACAAGTACATATGCAAATGATCTCCATGCTAACTCTGGGGATTTTTGTCCTTGTTAAATAAATAGTAAGTATTGCATTTTTTCATCATGAATTCATTTCTGTCTTACCTGAGTGGATCTTTCTTCTTCAGCTCTGCGTGTCACCAAGCCCTTGAAGGACGTGAAAGTCCCAGAGACCCACGTCGCCACATTCGAGTGTGAAGTCTCCCATTTCAACGTCCCGTCAACCTGGCTGAAGGACGGCGTGGAGATCGAGATGAGCGAGAAGTTCAGGATTGTGGTTCAGGGCAAACTGCACCAACTCAAAATCATGAATACGAGCAGGGACGACTCTGCAGAGTACACGTTTGTCTGTGGAAACGACAGAGTCTCTGCAACGCTCACTGTTAGCCGTAAGTTCACTACAGCACGGTCCGAAAATAAATTTGCTCCATAATAAAATCCACATAGTTCAAATGAAATGTCTCCCGCTGTCCCATATTGACTGTTGGAATGAAAGTTAAACATAATGAGTGTTAATTGAAGTTAGTAGTCATCTTAAGAAATTTGCTGATGAAAGTTTATTTTTTGGCTCTTACATGAAAAGCTACATCCAAACTTGCTGTGCCGGTATTTTCTCCACTCTGGCACTGGTGAACAGGTTGAGTTTTGTGTTTATTTGTGCTCTTCCCTCTTCAGCAATCCTGATCACCTCCATGCTGAAAGACCTGAACGCCCAGGAGAGAGACACCATCACGTTTGAGGTGACCGTCAACTACGAGGGCATCACATACAAGTGGCTCAAGAACGGCGTGGAGATCAAGTCGTCAGACAGATGTCAGGTCCGCAGCAAACAGCTGACTCACTCGCTCACCATACGAAACGTTCACTTCGGAGACGGAGGGGAGTACCAGTTTGTGGCCGGCTCCGCCGCCACATCAGCCAACCTTTTTGTTGAAGGTAATTTCATGAATTTCACCATGCTTCACTGATTTTTTCCCCCGTTCTTTTATCGATTTCATTGTGACCGTTTTTTGTTTGTTTGGTTTTAGCTCGTGTGATAGAATTCACCAAGAAAATCAGAGACATCAAGATCACGGAGAAGAAGAAAGCTATTTTTGAATGTGAAGTTTCCGAGCCAAACATCCAAGTGATGTGGATGAAGAACGGACAGGAGCTGGATCTGTCTGAAGAAAGGTGCTGAGTTCATTTACACAACACGATGCCTGTGTTTTTATCACTTAATTTCCCATCATAGACAGTTTTAGATAGATAGATAGATAGATACTTTATTCATCTCCAAGAGAAATATCAGCTCAACTCAAACAGTAGTAACTAAAAAATCAGGACTTATTTTTCAGTTTTACGATGATTTAACCCATACAAGACACACTTTTGTCACTCTGGTTTGATCAGTGTCTTTTTAATGAAGTCTGAACCATCTGTGTTTATGTTTCAGATACGTGGTGACAGCAGAGAAGTACGTGCACCGCCTGATGATCCAGACCGTCCGCATGTCGGATGCTGGAGAATATTCGGTGGTGGCCGGATCCAGCATGTCCAAGGCCCACCTGACCGTGGAGGGACGCGACATCAGGATCACCGAACCGGCTGAGAAGTCGATCACGGTGAGGCCGACCTGAACCAGAAATACCACGTTTATTTTACCATGCTAGTCTTCAGAATGAAATGGTTAAAGCTTCCCGGAAAGAACCACGGGTTTTTGTACTAATTTTTGAGAACAACAGTTTATATCTGTCTTCCTGTTATAAAATATAGATAAGTCACAAATTCAACAATTACCAACTACTTCCTCTAATCTGGGTACTTTGAGGTGCATTTGGGTGATTAGACAGACCCGATTAAATGATAATAAAGCAGAAATATTAAAACATGACTCCTCTTTTCCAGGTGATTGAGAAACAGAGGGCGACCTTTGAGTTTGAGGTGAACGAGGATGACGTTGAGGGTCGCTGGCTGAGGAACGGAGTGGAGATCCAGTTCTCAGCGGAGCAGAGGTTCAACTACGTGACCATCAGGAAGATCCACCGTCTGACCATCTCTGAGACCTACAGGAGCGACGCTGGCGAGTACACCTTCATCGCCGGCAAGAACAGAAGCACCATGCACCTGCGCGTCAACAGTAAGTCACAGAGTCACTTTAGATTCAGAAGTGGAATTTGTATTCGAATTTGCACAACAAACTCAAATTTCTGTGAATCCTGAATTAATAAATACTAATATAAATTATATATCCAACTGTGATATAATCTTGGCAGAATTATGAATATGAACACAGTAATGGGGGGGTGGGGGGTTGTTATTCAATGGAAAATAGCACTGCTACCTGTAAAAATATCAACAATAGTATAGTAGGCTATAGTGTATAGATGAAATATGGCGTATTTATTAGAATCAAATCCATAATTTTGTTTCATCTTGAATTTCCTCTGCACTTTATCCCTATACTGTGAGCCTCTATCTGCTGATGCTCTGTCCCCCTCTTGTGGATACAAATGGAAAAACAGGACACAACTCAGTATCTCATGTATTAGTGCCCTGAAAATCGAGATATTTTTGACTTGCAATTTGAAAAGCACTAATTTAGAATTCATCTATGTTTCTAATTTGATCCTTCTTCTGATAATATACAGTGGAGACAGACAGAGAAGTTCAGGAGAGAAAGGAGATGACATGCGATAAAGGCTCAGGGCCGGATTCAAACCCAGGACGTTAGGGTTACATGACGTTATTGACTTAGGATTTTTTTTAGAATTCGAACCCATTTCTCCTAAAAATCTGACGTGACTACTGGTTAAAGTGACAGCTTTGGTATTTCAGGTGGTCAACTGCCATCACAAACAAATTCAGGCTGTTAATTCTCCATCCTGGCTCAGCAAGCGGCTTCCTTCTCTTTGTCTTCCAGTCCCAGAGCCTCCTCAGATCGTCCGCCACATGGAGCCCCAGTCTGTGGAGGCCGGTAAACCAGCTCGCTTCTCAGTGGCGGTGACCGGTGTTCCTCGGCCTCAGGTCTTCTGGTA
>OMKZ01026014.1:0-28415 GCA_900302535.1 Neoniphon sammara
CACCCCTGTCACCATAAGGGGGGAGGAGGTAGAGATGGTGAACACCTAAAAGTTCCTAGGGGTTCACCTCAACAATAAACTGGACTGGTCGGACAACACTGAGGCCCTCTACAGGAAGGGACAGAGCAGGCTGTTCTTCCTGAGGAGGCTCAGGTCCTTCACCGTGTGTACTAAGCTGCTGCAGATGTTCTACCAGTCTGTAGTAGCCAGTGTCATCTTCTTTGCTGCTGTGTGCTGGGGAGGTGGCATCAGGGCTTGTGACGCCAACAAACTGGGCAAGCTGGTGAAGAAGGCCGGCTCTGTGGTGGGAATGGAGCTGGACAGGGTGGAAGCATTGACAGAGAGGATGTTGAGAAGGAAGCTGAATGCCATCATGGACAATCCCTCTCATCCTCTCTGGGCTGAGCTGATGCGTCTCAAGAGCTCATTCAGCCACAGACTGATCCAGCCACAAGCCTCAAAGCGCCTAGGCGGCTCCTTTGTGCCATCTGCCATCAGGTTCTGTAACGTCACAGCACCCAAACAGCATCAGATCTGATGTGCCACCCTAAGGACAGGGGTGAGTGGGTATTCCTCTAGGTCACTGACACCCAGTACCAGGCACAAGGGACCACATCGACACCATCCTAACCCTAACCCTCACCAAACCTTCATTTCCCCAGTCAGACAGTTCCTGAATCCCAGTACTGGGCGTCAGGCGCTGCCACATGGTCTCATTTTTATGCACATGGACATAATATATTTGTCATAAGTTCCATTCATGCACATGTTTGCAGGTACCACATACACATACGCAATATACATATACATATACATGATACATATTCATATATATTATGCACATATACATATTATACTACTGTATATTTCTTTGGCTCATAATTTATTTATTTATTTTGCAAGGTATAAGATTGCAATTCTTGTAATTGCTGCTGCTGTATCACCTTGATTTTCTCCTTCGGGGATCAATAAAGACAACTTTCTTAACTCTCTCTCGCTCTTATGTAAAAAAAACAAAAAAACAAACTCACCACATTTCTTCAGTTTTTCTACTTCTTGTCTGAGCTGCTCTACTTCCTGTTGTGCTTCCTGCAGCTCAGGTTCTGAAAAATACACACACTGGAATCAGGTTTAGTACTGTCAAGGTCTCACTGTCACAAAGCTACTGACAGTGTTTCCTCTGTATTTTTTAAGAGTAGTGTCAGCTTGGCCTAAATTTGATTTTAGTTCCATGTTTATTTGATAAAAGAACCACTTCTAAACATTGGGAACATACAGTATTTATTAATATTTTGGGGTCAACATTTTTTCATCTATAATTAGGCCTATCGCTAGCCATGGTGGCAATTGTCTTTGCTTGGTGTCCAGCAGTATTAAGTGGATACAGGGAAACACTGGGATACAGGTCACAACAGAAACAACTGTTACTGCTTTATCGCTGTGAGGATGAAATAGAGTGCTGTTTGGATGCTGATCAGTATCGCTCACCATAAGCCCTCTGGGTCAAATGAGCAGACTCCAGCTCATCAGTCAAACGGCGGATTTCGCTGTGGGCCATAGCCAGCCGGCGAGAGCCCTCTTCCAGGTCCCGCTCCAGACGGGAACACTCCCATTCCACACTGCTTGCCTGACCAGCCAACTGACTGGCCTCAGCCTGAAAAGAGTAAGTGAAACCAACTTTATTGTTCATTGTTTATTTGGATCCCCATTAGCTGTTGCCAATGGCAACAGCTACTCTTCCTGGGGTCCAAATAGAACAAAATACAAACAAATATGCAAGAAATAAAGAAAAATGTCAATACCTTACAAAGCAAAAGTAAAAGTTCATATAATGAGAGCAGAAAAAAGGAAAGAACAGAAAAGAAAAGGAAAGAAAGTTGCGACCTTAAAAACAAAAATATAGTTTATAGTGTAGCACATTCCAGACCATAGAAGTGCTACATCTGATTAGACAGCAGAGGTTAGAAAAGGATTCAAGTCTCCACTGGGAAATATAGGGCCTATATAGCCTATATATAGCACAACAATACACCTACAATCAAATATAATCAATTTACATTACATAATAGAATATAATTGCAATGTGTAGTAATGTGGCAGTGTGTAATCAGTGTACATCTACAATATATAATAAAGTCTATAAACTTTTCCTTAAAGTTTTACTGTTTCTTAAAGTGCATTTTGCTTTTACTGAATATGATCTCTACTGACAGCTCTGTTTTTCATTGCATTAAGGTTACTGTCATCACTGTGCTCTGAAGGGAAATCAGGAATTGAAAATGCAGCTTAAATTCAAAATCAATTAACTTAACTAAACACTGCAAGCAAGAATGTACAGAAATACATGCAAGGACAGACGGGATACCCTTGAGAAATGTGCTGCATCAGATCAAGACTCATCAGCGATGCCTCAAGAGTTTTCGAATTCCCTCCAGCATGCAGTGTTTCCTAGCTTGTGCTGGTGACAGGGCTTAAAAAACTGGAACAAAAAAGGAGGATGCAGTTAATATGGATGCAGCTGAACGGAAGGCTTGAACAGAAGACATGCAAAGTGGTTTTCATATTCATACATTGGAGAAAAAATGTGAGTTAGTGTGGCTGTTATTCTAACTTTTCCTCTATCAATACTCTTCCTTCAACCCCTTTCATCCAATTTGTTAGTATTTTTTGGGATGCAGCAATATTATATTATACAAAAGGACGTACAGGAATAAAAGTGTGTGTGCTCTGAGCAGCTTTGTGGAGTCCAAAGAGCCTCTTCCATGGGCTCTGGCTGTGGCGTGGCGTCCCCTTGTGGGGAAACTGTGGAGTACAGTTATATCACAGAATCAGCATAATGACCATAGAGAAAAGTGTGTGTCTACGAGACACTCTTCTAATGACTGAAAAAGTCAAAGTGTAGAGGTGTATGCACTTTGACGATCTAAATTTGGCTGCATAATTTCATAGTCTTACAAATAACAAGAAACATTGCAAACATATTGGTAAGGACATGTTTTTGCATATTCCTGGCAATGCTGAGAGCTTAACGTGCTTAAAATAATCTCTAAAATTTGCAAAGCAGCTTTGTGCCTTACAATAGTCATATACAATCAAAAGCAAGAACTATGACCACCTCGGGCCACAAGCATTTGCTGGGCACTACAAATACCTAAAATAGAGGTGCCCAGAGGATGCTGGTGGTTCAGTTTTCTAGAGTGCATACCGCATAACCACAATGTTGAGAATTTAAATCTGGGACCTCTGTGATGAGTTAACCTCTGCTGCTCTTTGGTCTCTCTCTCTCTCTCTTTTCCTTTATTGGCTTCTTATATATTTTGCAAGGCATAGGATTCTAATTTTTGTAATTGCTGCTGCTGTGTTACTCTGAATTTCTCCTTTGGGGGATCAATAAAGACAACTCTAACTCTAACTCTAATTCTAACTAAGAAAAAATCTTTCCTGTCTCTACTGTCAACCATTACATAAAGTCAGAAAAGCTGAAAAAAGAGGTGCCTCTTACACACAGAAACTAAAATGTAGACTAAGAAGTTCTTCTTACTTGGTGTGCATGCTTATTCTGTGCTAAGGCCTTTGTCCCCAGCTGGCTGGATGATGATGCATCTCCACAGCCCATGGGGCTGTCCTCCCTCCTCTCCAGCAGGGAAGCCCTTTCCACCAGCAGGTAGGCCACCTGCTCACTGGGGCTGCTGTGGATCAACTCTGTAAGACCTTGCTGATACAGCATTTTAGCTACCTCACTTATTTGGGCATCTGTCACAACAGAGAGAGAGGAAGAGAGAGGAATGAATGATATTTATAAGATCAGAGAGTGTACTGCATGTCATTTTCAACACTAGCTCAAAATTTGGGGATGGGTTAGTGGAGGTTTTGTGCCAAGAGGATTTTCACTGTGAATCCAGGTGAGGAAAATGAATGAAGAGCATCCTTCAGCATCACACTACTATACTGATGGCTCTGTTTCTGTTTTTTAATTACAGATCTCAAGATATGTGTCATTCTTAAACAACAGTAAAAGAGAACTTTTGATTTCCAATGGGTCAAGAAAGGGGAAAAATGACCATAACCCTTACTTTGAATGAATGACTCAAACATGAAAAAAAAATCTATGGGAACAAAGACAAATTCATCAAAAAAATCTGGATTGGGGTTTAAAAAGCCACAAAGTGTCATGGAAAACTTCAATCAAAACGATCAGCACCTAAACAAAATTACTGAAATGATTTTTATCTGATTTGCTCTTGCTCTTGGATGATGCTTACATGCAAATACATTTCGATGGTTTATAGGTAGATGACTGGTTAACATTTCCCACCTTGCAAGGATATTAGGCGATGCAGTTGGAGCTTGAGCTGGTCATTCTCCTCTTGTATCTCCTGAGCTAAAACATCCTTGTGCTCTGTGAAGACGCGGATCTGCTCCAAGGACTTGCGTACCTTGGATAGATAATCCAGTGATGTTAAACCCGACACCGGTGCACTCACAGTCACTGATGTTACAAAGCAATGGCAGAACTGACATGTCTTAATGCAGTGGTCATTCCACAGTGTAACTCACTTCATCCATCTCTGCAATGTGTTGCGAGTGCTGGGTATCCAGGTCACTTGTCACAGTGAGCAGGCGGCTCTCTCTGAGGCGGAGGGCTTGCCATAGGAAACACAACTGATCCTTCATAGTGGCGTGAGGAGCAAATCCTTCCTCCTTCAGCCATGTGGCAACCTGCTCCAGCTCCTGGAGATGGGATATGATTGCATACAACCTCAGAGGTCTTGCAGGGCAATGTGGAAACCCACAATGACATGACAGGGGGACCACATCTTACACTGGAAGAGGATTTATTCTCTAAAGCAACTTGCATTTTGCTGGAGAAACTGGATTACAACTTGCTTGTCAGGCTGTGATGTGAAAGTAAATAAAGGGGGGGGGGTCCATCTTAACAAGCCATTTAGTCTCATATTCGGTTTTAAAAATCTTGTTTATCTCAATACAAGTGAAAAAATCAGCCTGTGCAATGAGATAATCCCACCTGTTTCCAATGCAGTTTCACTTTTTTCAGGACTTTTTCTGGGAGCAAGTTGAAACAAGGCAGAATGAAACACATCAGCCCATTAGTATCAAGAAAATGACACTTAATTCGAGAAAATTCTCGAAACAAGTCAATTTGCATTTGAAACAAGTGGGATTTTCTCATCCCAATAACAGATTTTGTCACTTGTTTTAAGAAAAACAAAGTTTTAAGACCGAATATGAGACTAAATGACTTGTTATGTACTTTTTTCTGTTATTCCTTGTACCGACATCTTCATCAAAGATGCATAGCCTTGTACGTCTGCCCTGCAACCTGAGAAACATTGTTTCACCGCATAGACTTAATATATAGAATGATTCACTGACATTATCATGTAGTAAGACAATAATATTACAGGTCACAGGGTGAAAATGATATAATCTTATTCCACCTATACATGTACAACGTCTTGTGGCAATAAAGCTGGGATATCGTGGTGTTGTGGGTGGTCTCAAGGGGTGACCGACGTACTCATGTTACATGTGTAGACAGTATAAATATTATCGTGATAATAATCCTCACATGGATAACATCGTCTAAAAGAGACAAAGATTTTAAGGGGCATTCCTGTTCATCGGGGACAGACTAGTTTTCCCATTTTAGGAAACAGCTGTTTCTTTGGAGACAGCTGGGAATGCCAAAAGTTTACTGTTGAACTATTTCTTCCGTGTAGCTGTGCTGCTCTAAAATGCCTACAGTAATAAGCTACTTGAGACTTTTTTGATTCCACCTCGTTTAAATTAGAAAGCAAGGGCCTTTAGAGAAATATCTCGTATGTTTCGGTTAGGTTTCATCACGAGCTATGCAGAGTTTACAAGTTATCATCTGGTACCGTTAGTAACCTGGAATCTGGAAAAATAGAGAAAAAAATATCCTATGTTCTTTACCTCCTCTTGTTCCATCTGTCGTGTGGTATGAAACTTCCCACTGCGATTTAGACTGATATTTGACTTTTATTTTTTTCCAAAACTATCCTCAACGACTTCAAACATTGAATCTCAGCAACCGCACTGGCACTTCCCACAAAATCACAACTCACTGGCAACGACGCAGCTTTACGTCCGTTGCGTCACAACTGCACGAGCCGCTAGTGTTTTCCACTAGTGCATAGCGTTACGAGACAACAGGGGTGAGGCTGTGTTCCCCTACGACAGCTGTTTTAACGAATGAACCTGGTCTGTGTGACCAGTTACTATTAAAATTAAAATAATAATCATTGCATTCCAGAAGGTCTGCAAATATTTCCAATAATCAGAGATTTGTTGTCATGAAAGGTAACCTTCATAACAAGACAGTGAATAAAATGAAATAAAACAATTCAGAATAATCAAAATATTTCAGTGCAATCATTTATTCAATTTACATCAAGTGTGTGTAGTAAAGGTAATTATTAAAAAAAATGAATATATAGTACAGTTTAAGAGACAAATTCAGAGAGATTAGTTGAAGCATTTTAACAGTAAGCACCATTAATTGCAAGCAGAGAAAAAGCAGTAGATATTTCTCTAAGGAGAGCCTCTTTTCCATAGAGCAGGGCTATTCAATTACAAATTCAGTTGGGCCAGATTTTAAAACCAGGAGATGTACATGGGCCATACATTTTCGGCGGCTTATTTTAAATTTTTTAAAAGGTTTTTAATGACAAATTTTAAATGAATGCAGTAAAAATAATATTTATTGTTAAGACTTTTGAAATGAAAAATATTAATATCTTGGTCATCTAATCCAGGCACAACACATAGTGCAGAATGAGATTAAGAGAGAGAGAAATTCTATCACAGAACGCACTCTTAGGGGTGTGCAATACTGCAAGATTTGGTATCGATCCAATACCAAGTAAATACAGGGCCACTATCGCCGATAGGCTACTGATACCGATAGCGATACTTTTTAATATTTAAGGTTGATGTATCATCAAACTGCTGACCTTTAGGTGTTTTTGTGTTTTTTCCTATGGATTATTTTGTTAAAACCTAGGACAACATTTGGACAAAGTTTATAGGTGACTAGCGAGTCTGGCGACCTGGCTGTCGCCTCTTTGACAAAAACGTACCAGTGCATACAAAGTATAGATCTCACCACGCTAGTGTCGATCCGATAGGGATACCGACTTGGTACTATCGATATTTGAATCGATCCGCCCACCACTAGCACTCATTGCAAATTAAGCAAATTAAGGTTTGGTGTTTGCATATTGGGGTAAAATAAAGAAGTATTTAGGCTACCAGTCCATACAGGGTTAAACTGGCGGTTTTCATTGACAATTTTCCGTTTTAGAGTCGACAGAGACATTTTGAAATGTTAGCCTGCTCGGAATTGAGTCACATGAGAAAACGCTGATTTGGGAAAGATAGCCTACGTTACATAGCCTAATCAATAACATTAATACAAAATATTGTAAAATATTAAAATTGTAGCCAATTAATAGCCAGTTTTAGCTAAAGTTCGCCGGGCCACGCCGTGGTTGCTTATTTGTGGCCGGATGTGGCCCGCAGGTCGCCGACTGAATAGGCCTGTTGCATGTAAAGCATGGGAGCATATGACACAAAAGGGCATTAATTGTGATAAAATAAAATATGACACAGACTAAAGAAATTTTACATTTACTTCATGTTGTTTCAGATTCGTGCTGTCCTTCAGTAGCCTCTGAATAATCGATTAGAGCATAATACTGTATCATGCTAACATATTCTATTTCAGTTGAGGCTGAATGTTTATGTAGCTTTTAGAATATGTGGCTCTTTTGAATATTCCCAATTTTGGGGCAGTTCGAGCTGATAGCTATTTTTAGTTTTGAGTTGGTCCAGACCACAGATTTGAGGGGGAGGGCAGAGAGAGTTTAGAGGAAATGGGTGTTGAGAACTCCACCTATATATCACTCTGCATTCCTCCTCTTTCTAAGACTTGGAGCTAAAACGTCTGTGAAGGAAAGAGTGGAGAGGGAGGATAACACCAACACAAGAGGCCAAGATCACCAAGCATACAAAAACTTGTCTCTCAGACCCAAAGGATTGAAGTTATAAGGGTAAGAACTTTCTCTCAACATCTTGGTCATGGTATGGTAGTGTAGATAAGGCACTCTCCAGTTTGTTTTCCACAAAGTTTTTCCCCCAAGAATATAAAATATTGGATATATATAACTTGTTTTGATTAGGGTTGATGACACTGTTGTCTAAAAGCATAGCTGAGATCCATGGCCACAGTCAGATGTCTTCTTTATCATACTGTTAAAACATTTGTGAAAATGCTTTTCTGAAATTCCATGGCACCATCAACAAACTTAGTAAAATGCCTGCATTATCTGTGGCGATTTGGTTCTGTCTGTGCCAGGTACCTCAAAGTGTTATATAAACCAGACGTAGAATGTACCCAAACACATACCTCTCCGAATTGTCATCATTTATCTAATAGAAACAATGTTCTCCCTCCTGCAACAGAGCCTGGAGTGAGAAATTATTACAGGACAAACATGTGCAAGGCAGAGAACACCCACTAATTAACATTTAGCTGTGGAATGATGGGTAGGGTTTCTATAAAAAGAAAAAATGGTTTAAATCTAACACTTGATTTTAAAAATGTAACCATGCATAACCAAAAAGCAATCTCTCATCTGGGCTGGGAGGAGTGAGGGTATATGTTCAATAAATAGGCTATACTTTCAATAAAAAGTTTAATGCATTTCATGTGTGCATTACTACCTTTCCAGCAGCTTTGCTTACATTATATTTACAGTGAATTCATGTTTTAGGAGAATTCCTCATATTGACATATGCACATGGTATTGACTTTATCTTCTTTTCTTTTTATAAGCTGGAAAAAAAAACAGTGAGCTGAAAAAAAAACTCTCTCATTTAGTCACATTTTTTTGGCTAGTATGTTTTATTCTGTGACTGGTATCTGAGGGAAAGAGTCACTACAATACAACTGCAACAGTTCATAATATGTCCTCTGCCCTCTCTCAGTATTATGATTTCATGGCGGGAGAGATAAATTGAATTGAGTCATTCATAACTCTTATTCAAAATCACTGCTATTTCATTTATAACATTTGATATTTCCAATCAAAAGTCTAGCACAAGATATGATCTTATATGGTCTTGATATTTGCCTGATGTGTTTGAAAATGTAAAAAAAACAAAAAACAAAGGGCTTTAATCCATTTTTAGACATTAACCAGTCTGAGACATACCAATGCCTTTACATGGCTTGCCATGCGTAATTCTAACCTTTTCAGCATGGCTATACTCAGGATGAGTATACTGGCAGATAAACATCCTTTATAGGTGGTTCTTATGTACACTGATTTACAGGAAAAGAACACATGCCACCCATGTTCTGCTGGCCACACATGCGCAGGCAATTAGTAAATGGGGTTTCAGACTGCTTGTTTACAAAGGTTGCAGGGTGCCAGCATTTAATATATTCCTCAGAGACATGGTCAGGCTCTGTAGATAGGGTGGAATCCCCCAGTCTGCTGTGCCTGTGGCTCAATAGATGGGCAGAGATAGTCAGTGCAGATGTTTAGAGGCATGATGAAAGCGGACAAGGAGCCCCTCGAGAGGCAGGCACAGAGTCCACCGTTCTAGGCCACTGCCTCAGGAAGCTACTGGACATTTGAAATGAAACCATAACAAGGGAAGATGTCTAGAACTATAGCAAATGGTAGTTCTTTGGCTTTTAATGATAACTGAGCCACTACAGAACTGTTGGTTCTACATAGAACCACAAATGTTGGCTTAAATGCCAGTGAAGAAACATTTTACTGGGTAGTTCTTAAAATAACATTGGTTCTATTAAAGGAGGAATAATAAGCATTAATCTGCTGGTTGAATCTACATGGTTCACACCATGGGCTTGAGTCACTAATAAATTACATGCTTATTCCTTGGTTTTTGTGTCAGTTGAGTCAAATCAGTTCTTATAATCGGTTTTGCATAGCATGCAATGACATTCATTTCACAATGAAATGATTTTTTTTCAACTTGTTAGCTAATTTAATATGCCAGAATCTATTTAACAATAAACACCAAAAATTACTAATTTGTTTGTGCGTTTGTTTGTTTGTTTGTTGTATTGTTATATCAAAACCCCTTTACTTCTACATCCTGGAAAGCAGTATATCTGTTATTTAATGGTATATTGGTGGATATTAATAGTGATGTCATGCTGAACCAGTAGGCGTGAACAAAAATGGCAACCAATAAAAACATCACATTTTTGAACAACCACACCCTCCAGTCAAACAAATCTGCCTTTCTCTGCATAACTAATTGGTTTGCATTTGTTTACAATTTTGAATGATGTCTCTTTGCGTCCTGCCTCAACAATCTGTCTCAACAGGAAATACATCAAATTAAGGAAACAAGAAGCTCTCCAAATTGTTTTATTGTGACTATAAACACCATATAGCTCACCAAGAAATTCCTCTCAACATTTTCAGTAAACTTCTGAAACCAAATTAACTGATCAGATGCCTCACTGTGATGCCTTGGCAGCACTGATGGTATCCTTTGTGTTTGATTAAAGACAGCAACATGTTAAGGTGATGTTTGCACACAGGACGCCTGGGCACTACCTCACATCTCCTCGCAGCCATGGTTTTCCTGTTGGTATCCGTAACCATGATGCATCTGGTCACTCTGGCCATGCTCCTCATCGCCACCGTAGAGAAGGTGAGATACACACACAAACCAGTTCTTTAGTTCTTCTTTAGTCCTGGTGGGTTAACTTTAGGTTCTCCCTGCAAGGTTATATTAGATTTTACTGTTGAACTACATGACTGTATATGTGGGGACAGCCAACCACAAAAATGCTGAACATCAGCATACTGATTGTGAAATAGTGTGCAATGTGCCATCCTGGAATTTAGCCTATGAAATATGATCTTAGTTCTTAAGAAGCGTACTTCAGTGTTTACTCATATTTCTGGTTCTGGCACAGGGTCAAAGTGAGTAATAGAAATTCTAAGTAATGATCTCCTTTCTCTCTGTCTGTGTCTTGGTATGTGCTTCTGTTTCTCTCTCTTTTTCTTTCTTTCTTTAGTCCTGGTGGGTGTGGGCAGATTCTGAAATCACTGACCTGTGGTATAACTGTTTCCATGATAATGCTACAAATAACTGGTTGTGTGCTGCTGCTAATGAAAACGGTAAATAATTAATGTGTTTATGCTTGTGTGTGCATGCCTATATGTATGTGAGTGTTTTTCGTGTCACAGTTTATGTTTTTGTGTGTTTTTGGATACACACGTTCATGGCTTAAGATTTTTATTTGTTTTAGCTGTCAGTCGGTGTCTGACATCATTGTTTTGTGTGCTGCCCCAGACTGGTCCCAGTCTGTCCAGGCCCTCATGGTGCTTTCTGTGGTCCTCTCCTCCATCTCTTTCTTGGTGTTTCTGGGTCAGCTCTTCACCATGTCCACAGGAGGGCTCTTCTACTTCACAGGCCTCTGCCAAACCTTTGCAGGTGTTAGAAGGGTTATTGCTTAATCCATATGAAAATGAACAGTGTAAACAAACCACAAAACTGGCTTAATGCCTGTGTGTAAAAGCTTAAACTTAGAATTAAATTTAAATGCACTTGAAGTTGTTTAGTGTGTCCCCTTTGCTTATGCTTGAATTGGTTATAAAGTGGAGAGTTGTAGACTGTGTTGTGACTGAAATAGACACAGAGTTTATTGTCTATATTGAAGATCTTTTATGTTCTTTACAAATCATTTTTATTTACTCATTTTTGATATGCTCAAATATTAATCCAGTTTAGGGTTTAAAGGTTCACCATGCAAAATTGTCAAGGGTTTAATTTAAGTGAGGGCCATTTAGACTAAAAATGTGGAATAAGTACTTAATAGACCTTTTTTACAGCAGTCATTTTGACATGGAATAGCAGGTAAACACAGGTGTTACTAATGATGTTAATTAAGGTTCTGTAAGTGTAGCAGAGCCTTTCCAGTGAGCCAGCATGAACAATAGCAGGACCCTGGCTCTGTCAGACCTAAATGAAACAGAACCTTCATTAATGTCATTAGTAACACCTGTGTTTACCTGCTATTTCATGTCAAATGGCTGCTGTGAAAACAGTTTATTTATCAGTGGGTTGAGAGCAAACTATTGGAGAGAACTATGTAGACTCAACCATTACATGCTTTTTCCATGTTTGTTGTCAGTGGAGTCTAAATGGTCCTCACTTAAACTGACCCTCGGCATTTAAAACCTCAGTTGAACACAGTGTACCTTTAAGAACTGGATTGTTTCAGTCATGACAGAAAATTTAAAGTAGACATTGTTACCTTCACCTATATCTGATTAAACATTACTTTTTCAAAAGTAAATAACTAAAATTTTGTGACAGTTAAATTGTAATGAAAGTGAAGGATTTGCACTTGAAACATTTTCTTCTGTGACTCTTCAGGTTTCGCAGCCTTCGCTGCCTGCCTCATCTTCACGTTCCGCAGAAAGGAGATCTTGAACGACTCCAGAGATCTGAGCACAGGACGCTTCGGCTACTGCTTCATCCTGGCCTGGCTGTGTGTCCCCCTCCTCCTTGTGAGCGGAGTCCTGTACGTCCACCTGCGCAAGAAGCAGTGAGCCACAAAAGGAGAGGAGTACAATGAAGAGAAGAGGTGTGAGACGCTCTTCGTTGATAATCACTTACCAGTTATCAGTCAGCACACATGAAATGACTGAAAAGGAAATACCTCTTTATAAGATGAAGCTCTGTTTTCATTCTGACTGAATATCTGTAAAGGACGGAAGTTGTTATGTCCCACCACCATGGTGCATAGTATGAAGGACATTACAATATGTCAGTATGCCCTTTGGAGCACCTTGCTGCATTAATTAGCATATTAATGAGGAAAAGCTACATTTCTTGAAACCACTCTAACTTTTTAAAACTTTAAAATAGGGAGTTCATATATAAATACCATCAGATAAATACCACCTGTGTGTTACATGAAGTATATTGACATAGAAATATTTGCTAATTAATGCATTAATTATTTAATAAACTCTTTAGCATAGATGGCTAGGTTATGTTTAATATGTCATGATAATAATGGTGGGACAGGAGGCTTAAGTGCCTCTTGCTTTTGTATTGTGTACATACAGTATGTGTATTTACTTATTAAACCATACAACCTAATATATGACATGTAGTCATGTTTTACTTTCACTACATGTGCCAAGACATGAAATATACTGGAGGGATTTACTGAGGAGAATTCAGGTGTTTAATAGGCTACATGTGTGGCAAGCTTGTTTTTTTTTTGTGTGTGTGTGTGTGACGTTTGCAATATGCAACACACCGCCCGTGAGCTGTGCTGACATAACATGGGTAACTGAGAGGGGTGTGCTGTCTTTGTCTTTAAGCTCTGTGTCAATCACCAGCACTCACTGTGTTGTGGTATTCATTGTTGACTTTGTGCATGCAACATCTTTTAAAAGAATACAAGAGAATAGTGAAGTAACATCATAATCAGCTGATATGAAATGTCTAGAAAAATGCACAAATAGTCAAAGATTCAGTGGTAGATCACCAAGGGGCCAGCTTCAGACACACTTAACAATGTAATATTTTCCAAGGGTGTGTTATTAGCTGACATACATACACCTTATTATTTTAATTGAAAAAAACCCAGCTATGACAGCTGCTGACATCTCAGATAAGAAGTCAATTACAGTGTTTAGAGAGCTACTCTTGCCTGCAAACCTACCAGTCAGGCTTGACCAGTCAGAGGACAGCCTCAGGAGGAAACTATGAAATGAATGAGAAGCTCTTTTTCATAGACAGATAAAGGATATGATACACACAGCAATATTATACAGGGGAACGCCTCAAACGCAGTAAAGCTGTGAAGCTCAGAGGAGCTTGGAGAGCAGAGTGTGCGCCTGATTGTGGCTTTGAGCAGCTAAACGGATCTGTCAGCCGCACAGAATGATTGGAATCCACAAACAATGTCGGTGAGAAAGAATGGGAGGGTAAAGGGGAGGGAAATGGTATCAACGGAAGGGCATAGATGAACCGTCACTAACTTCTTGGAGCTCATCTGTCATGTTTGAGCCTGAGAGGTGAGACGTGCAGCCTGTGAGGTGAGTTTCAAGCTATTTTTCAAGCTAGTTTTTTTTTCTTATTTGAAAAGTTAAAAATATGGCACATGGGTTATTTCTACATGCCAATTTGTTTCTTGTGTCAAGATGAGGCTGGTGACTTGCTTAGAGCTGCTAATCATCAAGTGTGCTCAGGTCTAACTTGTGAATGCTGCTACATTTTCTTGGAAAGAAACGCAGAAAAATGCCTCATCAAGACCATCAAGATATCTGATGAAGAAACACAAGAAACGCTTTCGAACACGCTTTGTGACCCTTTGCTGGTGGGATCAAAGCTATGATCAGTGGGAATTAATGGAAATGATGACATGAGCTGGCCTCGGGTGGTGTTGCCCTCACATAACAGTGGTTGGTAGTGAGACCTCAGCTAAAAGTTTCATACAGCAGACGGCCCTCATTGGTTGAGACGGACTGGGGCTGCAGCTATGCCAAACTCCCAGGAGCAAAGCCTGGATGAGGATGTGGTGTTTGTGCCGGTGACTGAGTCCAGCCCAGAGTTCCTCCACTGTGAGAGGGAGCGCCAGGCCCTCGAGGAACTCATAAGTGCAGGTCCGGCCGCCTTCTACAGCTGTCTGGGTTCGGAGCGCTTGGGCTGTTTCCTTTCTCCTGAAGAGGTCCGACAGATAGACGGCTCAGTCAGCCAGCTGCAGGTGAGAGGGGAGGAGAATGGCAAGGACGGTAGGTCAGAGAGGGAGGACCTCTCTGCCACATACTTCCCAACTCACTCAGACACCTCTGCCCCGTGCCTGGAGCTGGGCTGGCCTGAGAAATGTTCCTGGATGGGACGGGGGAGTGTTACAGTGCACACTAGTCCTCCTGCCGAGGGACAACCTCCCATTAGAGAGATCATCCGGCGGCACTTGCGAGGGGCCAGTCAGGTGTGTAAATATGATACAGAAATCAAATTTTAATTATCAAAATGATTCTGTCAATTGCATTCTGGCTGAAAATGTGTGTACTACACAGGTGATTGCCATAGTGACAGATAGATTGACAGACGGTCCAGTAATTGGTGATTTACACAGCGCTGCTTCGCGGGGCGTCCCAGTTTACATCATCCTGAACCAGAGGTCTGTTCAGGAAAACTCCATGCCCAACAGGCTCAGACATCCGGTGAGTCACACAAATCATCACCCAGTAGACATTCACTATGGTGTTTGACATGACAGTGAATACACCATATCATTTTTATTTTTCCTAACGCAGCAAATCAAATCAAATCCTTTATTTAACCAGATAAGCATCATTGAAATTTAAAACCTCTTTTCAAGAGCGAGCTAACATATCCAGTATAAAATAACATCTGACTTAAAGATCAACTGATATGATCTGATACTGATCTGCTGGCCGATATTGGCTCATCACAGATATATCAGTACTGTGGTGTATGTGTTGGCCAGTACACACACACACACACACACACACACACACACACACACACACACGCAAAAGATTGTACATCTTGCAGTAAAACACACTTAACAACATTTAATTTAAAAACATTTGTTTCATCAAATTTGTCCAGCGCAAATCACTGCTTTACAGCAGAGCAGCACCATCACAGATGGTGGTGCAGATTGTTTGAAGTTTATTGTTGAACTGTAAACATCAAGTCTCTAGTACATAACTTTATTACAACTATTTGATTACCAAATTTGAGGATTCCTTGCTACAAATGTGTGTTTTTATGTACAAAAGAACATTAACATCGCCACGGAAGTGTTTTGTGCCCAAAAACCCAGTACAGTCGAGCTCTAATCTGAAGGCTGGCTCTGAAACAATACGTGCATAACAGTCATAAAAGGTCTGACACACCACATATGCACTCCAGACAAATGCCTTGTAAAGGGCACGTGTTTTTTTTTTTTTTTTTTTTTACCTGCGACATGCTAATGTTAGGAATGGAACATCAAGTGTCACACAGCTAAACCTGTTGCACAGCATTCAGTGAGGTCTGCATGTCTCTCTGATAATGAAATACTAAGTTTCTGTGGTTAAGAACATAAAAAACATATTTTTAACCCCTTAAATTCTTATTTCCCCTTGAATAACCTCTTAAGGAGATTCAAAGTTTTTTTTCCATATCGTACAACAATGTCACATACATATTCTATATCTGCTGGTTGCAACACTTCACTGAAGTTACATCACACTTATATTGAGTGAAATATCCAAACCCAAGATGCCATTGTTTTATGGCTGCAGCTTTATATCACGTAGAATATTTCTAAATGTTTTGTGCATCATTTTATACACGTTTCCCTGTAATGCAGTAGGACATATTTGATGTATTTGGAAACCTTAGAATGACCACTGGAATTTAAAATAGAGTTCTGTCAATTTGAACAAAGCTTGGCTGCAGTAATGCATTCATAATGACAAACCCACGGATGGGGCCAGCAGGGTGAAAGAGGTTGAGTCATGAATACTGTACATGATGAAGACAGAGGTGCATGTGTGACTGAGAAAAATTCAAAATCTTGTGCTCATATATAGCTGTAGACATAATATTATAGAACATAACTATAGACTATCATTTGTTGTGCTCTCACAGAACATGCAGGTCCGTATTCTTGGAGGGAAAACCTTCTGTTCAAAGACAGGAAGGAAAGTGGTAGGCGATTTGAAAGACAACTTCATTCTGGTGGATTTAGAGACAGTGATTCATGGCAGCTACAGGTAAGACAGCCCCGTCTCTCAACACTTTCCTTTTATAGCCGTTATGCATGCAAGAAGATGACATAACCGGCTGTGTTCGTGTTCGCCAGCCTCACGTGGACCGACGCCCACCTGCACCGGCAGCTGATCACTGTTCTGAGAGGCCCAGTTGTTGAATCATTCGATCGGGAGTTCAGGATCCTTTTTGCCGCCTCATCCCCTATCCCAGACACGTGGAAGGTTGCCAGCATCCCGGTAGATGTGCCCCATCAGCAGAAAGAGTTCCCAGACTTCTGTTTACCGAAACATCTCCCCTTGGAGCCCTTGGCCAGCTCCCCTCCACCCCCTGATTCTCCCCTGGACTGGGAAGCCCTGGGGGTTGTGCAGAGAGACAGCTTCCTCCCTGACAGCCCTGTCAATCAGCATGAGGAGATAATGGCTGTGGAAAGGCCACTGCAGAGCAAAATGCTGTTTGCAGAAAAGACACTCATTAGAGACAAATTTGATGAATATGAAAATCGATTTCTGGATCAGAGAAGGTGCATATAACATTTCAAATAACCAAATACTGGTCACCACCAGTGAGTTCCTTAACACTGCACTATGCAAAATTGCCAAGGGTTGAGTTATGTACTTAAAATGACCACTGGAATTTAAAACTTTAGACAAAAAATGTGGATTAAACACAAAACAGTGTAGACTCAGCCATCAAATTACATGCTTATTCCAAGTTTTTTGTCAGTTAAGTCTTAAAGTCCTCACTTAAATCAACCTTCAGCAATTTTGCATAGTGGACCTTTAAGTTGTCTTTTTGATCCTGGATAATAGTAAAGATTGACCAAATATTCAGTGCTAGAAGGCAAGAATCCCTTGAAACAGGACAAAGGTAAAGAGAAAAGTTAAACTCAGCTTTTACTGACACTGTGGCAAAATAGATACACGAGTTTTCTCTGGGTTTTATCATCCTCTATTTAATAACCTAAGCCGTCCAGTACAGTACAGTTTCTATATTTTGTAGTCAGTGTTGTTTGTTCATGCCTTTACCCTCCTTCTCTCTGTATGTGCTAGGGTTTATGAAAACACCGCCTCCCCAACAAACAATCTGCAAGATAAACCAAGAAGTTTCAAGTGAGTCCGAGTCACAGGCAAAGAGATGTAATATTGAGCTCTGAATGATGATCTAATATTTTTCTGGTGACTTTTTCCTGACATCTGATTACTTTCACAGCAACACGCCGCCCTCACCAACAGATAGCTTCAATCTACCTAGAACAGAAATACAACAAAGGTAACACCAAAAAGATAACAGAGAAACTTGATAAATATCTTCACAGAATTGGAAACTCTAGTAAACCTTGGGCTTGAAGTGTCATATCCTGAAGAAAATGTGCTTTGCCTTCTTTCTCGTCCAGGGTGGAAACCAAAATAGAGCGAGCCTATCACAGGCAGCTCTCCAAAGACAGGGGCAATAATTCAGATGACAGGACAGCAATAAGACCTGGTGATAAAAAAGGGGAGCAAAACTCAAGGCACGATATGGTGACCTTTTCCCACACTCTGAGAAGAGAGCGTTCAAGGACAGCAGACATGTTGGAGGAAGAGATTACCATGGATGGAACTAGCTCCAGGGTAGAAAGCACACCGTTTTCTAGAGTAAGTCGCTAGTTTATGAACAGATCCAGTGCCACCACTGTAATGTCAAAATACTACAGTCAACTTCGATACCCAGCTACTGCAAATGACAAAAGAAAATTGAGGTGCCTTTCTCTCCTGACAGAAACCCATAATACTGCGAGTGCCACAGTCATCGAGCTTCAGATCCCTGAGTGACATCATGAGGAGGTTACAGTCAAAGCAGAGCTCTTCACGACAGCAGAGCAATGGATCGAGGGCTGCGCTGTCAGAGCTGAGCAGGTCCATGGTAGACCTGAGTGTGCAAAACACAAATGCTAATAAAGAGGAGACGGGGGTACCAGTGCCAAGGTTGCAGGCCAGTGTAAGCATGTGGACCTATCATATTTGTGAATGTATGTGCTAGGCAGAGCATAAGAGAGAAGCTGAGACACTATTTACTTAGAAAGCATGTGTTTTTCTCCCTCTGTCCTTGACAGTGCTTCGACCCTGGTTATGAGACTCCTGCTTTTGCCCTGATGAGGAAGAGGAATGATGAAATGAAAACTCTGTTCCAGAGAACGCCAAAAACCTTTCTGCCCAGCAACAGGTCTCGGAGCTCCAGCTTGGGATTGCAAATGGATTGGAGGAGGTCGCTGACAGACAGGGAAGGACCACTTAAAGAACTGGAATGAGGAGCAAAGAGGAGATACGAGAGCCATGACCTCTGATACTGAGGAAAGGCAGCTGCCAGTAATGCCAACTAGACTTTTGACTCCTGCAGTGTTAAATACCACAGCAAAGTGAAACAGGCGGTAACTCTGAAAACAGAATCACTCGGGTGTTGTCGGCATCCAGGACCTATGCTAGATTCATCAGCTGTGTGCATCAATGGCAATAAAGTCTTAAATTATAAATACATTGACTGCGACTGACATTAAAAAGAAATTTGTCTGTCCATTCTGTCTGATATTTGTCTGTCACACTGTGTCATAATAAACTTAAACGGTAAGAAAAAAAATCGTGTTTTTTCTCACATCAAATTGCTACCACTCACTAACAACAGATTGTCATCTATACGGTGTAACCGCTAGATGGCAATCGCAGCAAGCAGCCGGGAGTAGTATCAGCGTAGAAGAAGAAATCCCGGAAGCACATGGAAACATTCGGAAATGTGTGCGACTGTATGGATGTTCACAGTTTTTCTGCTCGTTTAACCATCAAATATAATTGCTAGCGTTGATAAGTATAGTCATTTTATCTATGCTACATTGTAATTAACCTCTAGCAATCAAGTGTGGTAAAAATTTCATCATGGTTCGAGCGCAAAGGTGAGTTAAATTCACGTTAAATACAGTACGCTTGGATGGTTGCCATAACGTAAACTAGCCTCGTAACAAGTGTGTAAACTTGTAGCTAGTTAGTTAACGATTTGTGTAACTTCTGGTAAAACGAATCCGATGTCAGATCTCTTTTTCAGGTGGTGGCTTTGCTGCACTGTAAAACGGCATTTTGGTTGTGTTGTGGTGTCAACAGTTAATAAGCTGTGTTATGATTTGCAGCATTTGGACACTAGCAAAAGCAGAAATAAGCTCTGAGAAAGCGACGAGTAGAGCATACAAAACTATTATGTTTCTAATACAGCTTGGTCTTTCAAATGGCTAGGCGCTGAATTAAATGCAAAGCTACACAAACCTACACTCGTTGCCTCAAAATAGAAATTAACAGTCTTCTGCTTCCACTCTGAACCGACCAGAGCAAAGAAGCAGCAGAGGCCGAAAACGACAAAGCAGCATGATGATGATGACCCTGAAGCCTACAGGGACATGCCTGTGCCAGATAAGGTGAGAGGTTATATTACACATCACAAGCTTTATCACAGGCGACTGTCTTCTGCATGCACCGCAGTGTTATATAAAACTGGAAGAAGGAGGGGCCATAGTAGCTTTCACACGTAACAGTTCTGTAATTCTTTACTAATAGAGACAGGTCGCATCAGAGTGAATTGTGCGTGAATCAAGTCACTGAATTGAATGCCTTATTACTATGAATGAGCCCGGGGAGAGTGCATAATTGAGGCACAACATTCAGAAAACAGGAGATATCTGATTGTAGTCTGTATGCGTCCAGTCAGTGGAGTGAGTTGCAGAAAACTTTGAGATTGAGTTAACTGTTTTTCACTAAACGGTTCTATGTAACAATAGCAATAGATTCTGTGCGTTTTCTGCTCATGTTTGTTTCCCTTTCTTCTCATTGAATACATTTTGTGTGTTGTGTTGAATTTATTTTAACTGTTAGAACTGTTCACTGTGCCCTGTGTTAAAATACATTCAGCAAGTGGAAATCAAATTGAGCCATTAACATAAGCAAACTGTCAGCACTCCAACTGTACTTTAGTGCAATCAAATGGTACTTTGGTTTTTGCATTTGTTATGTGAACATAACTTTTGTTTCATTTTTTTCTCATCAGAAATCTTCACAGTACACAAAGGACAAAATTGATGATTTTCATGATCAAAAGATTACAGTAAGTTACCATCATCAGTATAAGTCTGTGTGTTATTGTCGTGGTCTCTTACTACTTTACCATTGTGTCTTTGCTATAGCAACTTCTTGCCCGCGGTGTTCAAATGGACAGTGACCAGGAGGACCTGGATGAGGAGGTAATGGACGTTTTTTGTTTGTTTTTGTCAGTACGTTTGTCCTGTTTTTACCTGATTCGGTTCAAGAGCCAATTCAAGTTCATCTGAACATTACAGGATGAAGTGATGGCCCTGGATGACTCTGAGTCAGAGGATGATGAGGAGGAGGAAGAGGAGGAGGAGGGGGAGGAAGATGAGAATGACATGGAGAGTGATCTAGAAGAGAAGAAGGATGATGGTAAAAAGAATAGTCAATAGATGTTAAATCTTTAGTTCTTTGTCAGAATATCCTGATGAAGTGTAACTGTGTTTTTCTTTCCTAGATCTTCCTAATGACATGGCATGGGGAAACAGGAAGAAAATGTTTTATGACTCAGATTATCAGGCAACCAGTAAGCATCTTTCATCTCCATCCATATTATTGAGGCAATTTATGATAATTTTGTTGCCTGTATGGCTAATGTAGGATTGACGCACTTGTAATTTTGTGATTGCAGAAGGGAAAACACAGGAGGAGTTGGAAGCAGAGGACCAAGAAGAAGAAGAAGAGGCTAAGAATATTCAACAGCGTTTAGCTGCGGATCTGAGCGAGGAGGATTATGATCTCAACTTATTCCAGGTAATCACATCATAAATCGCTTTCCCATTCATGTAAAAAGAAAAAAATATTTGTGATGATAAAGCAAAACATTTGTCTTATGTTTTCTTTTATTCTTTTGTATGGCTGTCTAAAAATAGGAATTTACTGAGGAGAATAAGGATGAAGAGAAGACTGTGGAAAAGGAGGAGAGGATTGTGAAAGACCTGAAACAGATGTCCCAGAAAGAAAAGATGAAGCTTCTGAAAAAGGAATCACCAGAGCTGCTCGAACTCATCCAGGACTTCAAGGCCAAGGTAAAACACACACACACACACACACATATAAAACACACAACATTGGGTTCGTAACTGGCCAAAAAGTATTTGCTTATTTACTATATAACATGTAATGACTTCAGCAAATGAATTATTGTGTTACTGGACGATGTTTGCAGCTTGCAGAACTGAAAGATGAACTTCAGCCCCTTGTAAAGATGGTCAAAGATGGACAGATCCCACCAGGAAAGGTGAGCCCAGTTTAGCTCCATTTGTAGCACACTGAATTTGCTGTAAAGCATTGAGATTAGAGAATTTATTCAAAATCTCCTAATCTATAATTTTGCTCCTATTTTACAAAGGGCGCAGACTACCTCCAGACAAAACAGCAACTTTATCTCAAGTAAGTTTCAATGGAATTGTAATTAAATTTTGCAAGTGTGTCTCTCAGTCTTTGATTGAACATTTGCTAATCACTATTTCCTGCCACAGTTACCTAACAAACATCAGTTTCTACTTGGTGCTGAAAGCAAAACGGATCCCTGCTCATAACCATCCTGTGATCGAAAGACTGCTCACCTATAGAAATGTAAGTGCATATATTCATGCTAACACCTGCTGCTGATGTGAACAAATGTGTTTTCACCCTGTTTGTCTAGCAGTCAAGAAATCTACATTTAAACTCTTTTGTCTTGGACATCAGGCAGTCAGTTGTTACTGTGTGACTGTTCACTGACACGGTTGCTCTTATGAAGTGGCAGTATTTCAAATTTGGGCAACAGGGTGGTGTAATGAACAGTGAGACACACCAGATTCAGGGATGCTGTGCTGTAGCTGACCCTGTAATCTGACCATCATGTAGAACAGGGCAAGCAACATAAGGTCCCCCTGTGGATCATAAAATATCTTTCTCTTATGCACACTTACATTATAGAAAATGCTCTGGTTGGCTGAGTCTTAAATGTGTTCCTGCAGCTCATCAATGAACTCAGTGCAGTAGATGCCCGGCTTGCACCACAGCTTCACAAACTACTAGCTGGAGAGCAGAAAGAGAAGTCCGCCAGGACGCCAGGGGACGACAAGCAAGCTGGAGTGTCCAGTAAGAGGGACAAGGTGAGATGTGTGACTTGATCTTTCTTGTATGCGTTCATACACAGACCTGACAGACATTATCATTTTCAATCTATCTTGGACAGTTAACACGGAACTTAACAGAGTTTATCATAAATAATATCACTAATGAGTTTGTTCCATTCCCATTCTTGGTTCCAGGGCTCAGCAGAGGCAGTGCCTGAAGCTGCAGAGGACTCTGACTCTGACCTGGATGAGGAAGCTGCCCTGCGCTTTTACAGAGGAGTGGAGGAGAGGTTGAAACAAAAGAGGAAGAGCAAAAGCGGCGACCTACTGGCTGAAGAGTGAGTATGATTTGCAGCAGAGTCCACAGGGAGCAGCTGGGACAGCACCAAGGGGCGATCTAAATCTAGTATCTTCTGTTTAATATCTAATATCTTCTCTGTTTCAGGCTGGAGGAATATGTAGACGAGGAGGAAGAGATGGATCCTGATGCTAAGAGAGCCATCACCTACGAGGTACAGTTACCATCTTCTATATAATGAAATAATACACATTAATGGGACATTATGTAATCAACTGTCATCTGACTGTCATCAGAGAGTCAAAACATTTGACACTGATGAAAGTCCAGTTGAACTGAAACATCAGTGAACTTAACAAATCTTTTTCCTTCTGCAAGATTGCAGTGTGTGGGATCTTCCTTTTCAGTGATCATAGTCCTTTATTCAATACACCTGATAAAAGACAGAATCTGGTTGTGTGAGCTCCTCACCATCATTTTGCAAAGTGATTTATGAAAGCCATAAGTCTGTTTCTGTTGAAGTAATTGTCATGTCATTGGTATTGATCAGCAACCTCTTCAAATTTGTGTAGATATGTTAACGATCAGCTCGTGCTATTGGACACTAAAAATATTACTTATTGCACCTTTAAAGGGAATAGCAGCTGCCAGTCATTCAATTTATTGAATTCATTCTTGTACAGTACAGATTTATTCATTTGTCTCAGTTACATGAAGATATAGGTTCCGTACATAGTATAACACCAGAAAGTTCTTTCAGTACATTCAGTTTTGTCCCTCATATATTTATGTCATACATTCTGTGTCAGACTTTGTCTTATCCCACATTTGACCCATTAGTCTCTGATCATGTACTACCAATTCCACAGATGGCCAAGAACAAAGGGCTCACACCAAAGAGGAAGAAAATCGACCGAAATCCAAGAGTCAAACACAGAGAGAAGTTCAGACGGGCTAAGATCCGCAGAAAGGGACAGGTTTGTAACACAAATCAATGATTAGGACATTTTCATTACGTTGTCAAAGTGCATCGTAAGGCTTCCTGAGACTTGTTTTGAAGGTTTATCCGTTTAAATCATGACTCAACATCAATGTATCAAACATTTCAAAACACTGGACATTAAAAGATTGTTGTCCATGTTTACCAGGTTCGTGAGGTTCGTCGGGAGGAGAAGAAGTACAGCGGAGAGTTGTCTGGTGTCCGTGCTGGAGTCATCAAGAGTGTCAAACTTAAGTAACCAACTCGGACACTGCTGCAAGATGGACTACCAAATTCACTGCCGAGCATAGCCATGGGAGTAAGACAATCCCAATGGATTTTTTTTTTCATGTGATAGGTGACTGCAGTAAAACATATCATTGAATTATTCAGCTGTCTGTCATTGTTGTACAAAAGACCTGGTACTGAACTGAATTATGAGAATAATCATTTTTAAACACCTTAAGAGCGTACTGTTGTCCCTCTAGAAAAACAGCATGAATACCTTCAACTGCTCTTTAGTAGAACATTTAAAAAGGAAAAAGGAAGGCATTATGTGTGTTTATAGTTACAGTAATTCCTAAGGTTAGACAAACCTAAAAACACTGTCAGTATAAATTACAGGACTTGTCAGCAGAACAGGCAAGAATGATTGTACGCCGTAGTGAAGCCAAGGCTGATGTAAGAGCACAGAGACAACAACTGGTAGCCAAGTCTGCACATTACCAGCTCCTTCAGTGTATGCAGCGTCAGCCAAGTTGCTGAGTTATGAACTGGCTGTGTGCCGCTGTCAGGTTACTGACGATCTTCTCCTCGATCTCCACTTCATTCTTCACATCCTCATCTGTGACCATCAGCTCAGCCTGAGTTTCAGGGGTCACCACCACCACATAACCCCGCCTGGTATCCAGCACGTTGGCCACTACTGCCTGGTGCCTGTAGGTGTCCAGAGCCCGCCGGGCCTTGTCCAGCAGGATGGACGGGTCTGTCTCCAGCTTGAAGGAAATAACAAACGCCTGTGGTGCCCAGTCTTTTACCAGTGGCGACAGAATCTTGGGGACCATTTTCATGCTGATCTGAATGGGAAACAGGATTTGTCACTGATTTAAAAGATAATATGAATGGACAGTATGTACTAGAATAATTGTATATTTTACTCACTTGAAGCGGCCCATTGGAAGACTGGATTTTGTGTTCAGGCATCTCAGATGCAGGGATATAGAAATCAGACACAGCTGCAGCCAAGTAAAACATGGCCTTTGACCCTGAGTGTAGAAGAAACAGTTTGAGGACATTTGTTATGATCAGTATGCTAGACACTACTTAAAACTGTAAGGTGGTGTCAGTCTGTACCTATTGTGCTGAGAGCCTGTGCTGCAGCTTTGAGGAGGTGCAGGTATTCAGACAGAGTGCTGAACTCGATGGGAAGCAGCAGTCCTGCTTCTTTCACCTCCTGGTACCGCTTCAGGACTTTGGCAATGTTAGGAAGCGCCTGCTGGTTTACCACAACTTGACCTGAACTGCTGGAAGCCCCTTCGCTATTCAACTGCAGGGTGTCCAGAAGGTTCACATTTGAATATGTGCGTGTGTACGGATACAGGGAGCGGTGTCTGTGTAGGAAGATGACAGCGTATCCCGACTCTATGAAATACTCTGCGGAGGAGGCTCCTCGTCTGCCGCTGCTGAAATTATCCAGAAAGCGAACCGTGCGGGACTCCAGGGGGACTTTGGTGCCGCCCGATGTGATGAGGACCACCCTGCGACCCATTGCCCCGTGCCGCCCGGCGAAAGCAGCCATCTCCTCTTTAACCTCCTCTGCGTGGGAGGGAACAGCAAACTCCTCTGCCAGCTTCCCATCAATGGTAGCTGCCCTGGGCTCTGACATACCTGGTGAGAGATCAAAACATATGACTCAAAGTGGTGGAATTAAGAACCAACCCATGCACAGAGGAGGAGGAAATCTAAACCTTAATCTCACAGTATGTTAAGATACATAAATCTTAAATTATCCTGCAGCAGATTCAATAATAAAACTATTTTTTTTTAGTTGAAGGACAGCGTGAAGTTGACCCTTGCAAGAATGACTCCGATTAGTGCAGCTACGTTCAAAATCTGAGACGTATCTACAGGCAATTTGTCAATAATTTCCAACGTACAGAGCTGAAGGTGGGTGCGACAACATCGTTATAAACTATTTCATCACGACTATTCCGATAAAACAGTGAATGTCATACTTCCAATTCAGAGGACAGAAGATTGTTTTCATAAAGCTTGACAACTTCAGCTCTTCCTGAATGCCTGGGATTTCTTCTTTGGTCTTGATAGAAGCAGCAGAGCTCTCAATAAGAGCGCCAGTGCCCCTATTGACCTAAAATGGTACTACAATCGACATGGAGAGCTCACCGAAATATTTCTCACATTTATTTGACAAGTCAGTATAGAGAAAGGTCAAGTTTCTTTCACTGTTAAACCATCTTTTTAATAAAGCAGCAATATAATTCAATAAAAATGAATAAAAATTCCATGGGATTCTCGGGGCATATATATTTAAAAATGCTTATACTGATTTTGGAGAGTTTTGTACAGTATCCTTTCAGAGGAGAAGCTGCAGTATACCGACATATTTGATATTGCACTGAGATGAATATGTAGTCTTATCAAATCTAAAAACTGACGGGTAGCCTGTAAAAACAAATGTGATATGAAATTAAACAACTGAAAACTAATTCTGTTTAGCAAAAGATACTTTCCTTTTTCATTTTTCAAAAGCCAAGGAAAAAATATTACATCACAAGAGAAGAGAACTCTCAACCAGTATTTGTATTAGGCTATGTAAAATAGCTGGTGTTGGTATTCAGTGGGCCATCTGAAATTCCCACCTGTATCCACAACGTCGCACTGTTCCAATACTCACATCTTTTCGCGCTAAAGATCCAGGTCAGTCTGCGTTAGGCTGCCCGAAATCGAGAGGCATTTTAGAAAATCACTTCATTTTATTAGTTTGCGATGTTATTTTTAAAACATGCCCATATTCAGACTAAAGTAATCAAGTTCGTATTCATGTAAAAAATAAATAAATAAATAAATAGATAAGTGAAGTGAAGCCTATTTGGCCCAGGGGGGAAAATGTGTTTACGCCACAACATATGCTCCTCAGCGCAGTTGGCGTCTCTTCAATTGTTTTTTTCGTCGGTAGAAGCCACACACCTTTTTCTGCAGACTGGAAAAGACAAAGAGCAAAGTGTCTTCTGATTTTATGCAAAGGATGAAAACATTCATATACCAATAATCGGTGTAATCTGGTAAGGTAAGGGGTGTACGCCAGGACTGAATATCTTATATAATATAGACTGCTGTGGTTTAAGTGCCACTCAGAGTACACATGGTTAGATGCCCCCTTCCCCTACTAGTTCCTCAGATAATCAGTGTTGGCAACGACTCTTTAGAAACTCTGATTTTGACACTGACACTTGGTGTTTCGGTCTGAAAGGGACACACAGGACGACAGGGGAGGGACATTCATTTTTTATTGTTGGAGCAAAAGAAAAATATTTATTGATGTGTTGATGTTACTATCCAAGTGAGAAAGTTGCCAACTTCAGGCAATCTGTCAGCAGTCCATGTGATCAGCCCACAAGAGGCGCTGCTGCACTACCGAACATACGGCCATACGCCTTATCCTGCTGCTGCTTATTATGATACTTTAATAATGACTTGATTGCAGTGATTAATGAGATTCATCAATTCACAGGATATGATGTTACTATACCTTGTGTCATGATCCAGGGTTAGTTTTGTTATAGAGGCCCAATTCAGAGTTTCTCACAGTGCTACACTGCCATAAAACGAGAACCATTGAAAACATCAGGCTAAGCTTTTGAGAAATTGCAAACATAAGTTATTTACATTTGTTTACGATGCTACAATAAAAACATAATGCAAGTCAGTGTTTGGAGTAACAAATAGTAATCAGATCAGATCATATTAAAGTTTACTAAATTTAATGTTAGCTATTGTATAACTGCCAAAAAAATGGCAAAGAGCTGAGTGTGTGTGTGTGTGTGTGTGTGTGTGAGAGAGAGAGAGAGAGAGAGAGAGAGAGAGAGAGAGAGAGAGAGTTCACA